>CM060176.1:91755172-91945172 GCA_030549775.1 Tamarix chinensis
GGAGAATTTTGCTACAAACCAATGAAAGTAACCAACTAATCCTAGAACTTTATATACCTCCTTGATAGAAATAGGTGTTGGCGATTCATAAACAACTTGAATCTTCGTAATATCCATTGCTGCTCCATCCTCAAACATTACATATCCAAGGAAATCCTTTTAGAGTTTTCCATACTGTTATTGGGATCTTAGAAATGCCAAAGTGTACCTTAAATGTTACTCATGCACCTTTCAATCATTTGATTAGATGAGGTTGTCATCAATGAATTTTCTTTATAAGGTACATCAAAGCTGTTGGTGCATTAATGGGTCCGAAAGTCATTAATGTAAACTTATAATGGCTATATCTTATCTAAGACGAAGTCTTAAGGATGTTTTATTTTTCTATCCTTAGTTGATGGTAGCCTAACAAAATATTAATCTTAGATAACACCATATCTCCTTTGAGTTAATTAAATAGGTCATCAATCCTTGGAAATGAATAACTATTCTTTACAATCACCTAGTTCAAAACTCACTAGTTGATTCATAACCTCAAGCTCCTTTCCTTCTTTCTCACTAATAGGAATGATGCTCTCCACAGTGATATGCTTGGCTAGATGTACCCCTTCTCAAGAAGATCCTCCAACTAAACCTTAATTTCTTTCATCTTTATAGGTTCCATATAGCATAGGGCCTTCGATACTCTATTTATCCTTAGCAACATGTCTACGGTGAACTGAACTTTTAGAATGGGTGTCATTCCTAGGATCTCCTTAGGAAATACATCAGAGTACTTGCAAACCACTACTATCTACTCTAATGATGTCTTACTTGCTTCTGTGTGTTAGAAATTACATAGGTAGAGTGGATACCCTTTTTGACCAAGGTTAGTCATCCCAATTGTCCACAAGATCCGTGAATATGGATTAGGTTCAAGCTTCTAATGCAAAATCCTAATACCCTTTGGTCCTCATAAATCTATGCATTCTTATGTGCAATAAATTAACTCTCGGTACATCCTCAATATATCCATCTTGACGATTACATCGAAATCATGTAATTTAAAATTTATAAGGTCCAATGGAAATTTAGATCCCCTAACTACTAGACTCACTTCTTTATTGCACCTAGAGCATGCATCTTATCCCCAAGAATTTAACATAACAGAAGTGGAAATCCTACTAGAAGGGGATAGGAAAACTCTAGCTATAAATGTGGATGGACCAAAGGATTGAAATGCACCAGAGTCTAGCAACACACATAGTGGGAAAATGGAGATACTACTCATGCTTATCACTACATAGGACTAATGCTCTACCTCTGCTTGGCTCATCATGTTTAGTTATTCTCTTGAAGGAGTTTCCATGATATAGTCTAATCCTTTCCTATGATGGAAAGGGTAAGGCCTCTCAACTCTAGGTCAACTAGTTTGACTAGTCACAATAGCCAGTGAACAAGGACTCTTTAAGTCTACCGGGTATTGCATAATTTTGAGGTATATGATTATAATGTAGTAGGAAAATATAGCATCGGTGTCCAATTAGAATAGGTGAGGTATCCTAGTACAATCCCCCTAGTACTTCGTATTATTTAATGATTGGGCAGGTGTCGTATCCTAATATTTTAGCCATCGCTGTAGAGATATTGAAGATTAGATGGGTGAGGTATCCTGTTATAATTTCCCATGTTGTACTTTAACCATGTATGGTGGGTGTGGTATCCTAGTTTGTGGAAGGTGCTGATCACTTCTAACCGCAAGTGCACGGTGTTGAAGTAGCATGCAAGGTGGATCCCACAGAGACTAGGAAGTGAACAATAGGATAGTGAAAAGATCTCCTATGTCTAGACTAATGATAGGGGCAGATGATGTCTAACTCTAAATGAAAATAAAATCTGCAAACTAAATCCAATTATATTATGAAAACAAGGGAAATTCAGTTAGAGAAAATGCTAAGGTTTCGGTCAATCCCCTCAACCCCAATGTGATAGAATATTTACCCCAAATCCCAAATTAAAATACTTTGTCATGAATGCCAACCAAAGTATGTATTGTAATACTCTCTCAAGCCACTACACCCTATTGTCTATCAAGACTCATCTATCTCTAGTATAAATGCAAACATAGGCACTACATTATTATGTATCATATTCCCTTTTTTTAGTTGTAGAAGACAACCAACGTCTCTCGACTTTGTGGTTTGATTTCTAGTCATGCTAATGGAGTCCACTCTTACTCATCCCTTGAATCTTGCCGGGTTTCTCAAAATAATAATAGAAAAGTGATCAATTTTCTCTATTATTCAAATTATATTATTAGCACAACACATATGACAAGGAAATAGAATGGACATGTTTAGATTCTCAACACATCTGGATTAGGAGATTTCCTTTCACCTACGCATAGATCAATTAGCCAATCATGGCTTATATTAAGCTAAAAATCTTAAACATAGAGAATGGCATCAATTGAAAACAATGAATAAAATCCAAAGAAAAACAATGCAATAGCCTCTTTATTCAAGATGAAAAATTCACTTTTCTATCTATCTGACTAGGCATAAGAAATTAAGATCAAAAGATGGAAGAATGTCGATGAATTGGAGGTGGGATTGGATTGGGTGATGCCAAATAAGAAACACTAGATCTCTCTTCATGCTCTCAAAGCCACCATCTTTAGATTCCATCCTTTTTTTCCAAAACAAATAAAAAATATGTTTATATAGACATAACTATCCATCAACACAATCGTTTCAATTCTTTAGCTTTCCACATGTTTTGTATTCTCACCATAAGTTCTACTTTTCACTTTGGATTGAGCTTATTTGTATAACACTAGAAAGCTAACAAAAATATTTACAACTTTTGTATTCAATATTTGTCCAAATTCATAATGAATAATATTTGTACTTTTAAGTCTTTATTCCTTTTCATACTTTGAGCACTTGTGTTTTCTTCTATTTTGTTCCAGCTATTGATTTTTAGCTCGTTTTGATCCCATATTCTTGAAATACCTACAAAATATGATCAAGAGAAGTAAACAAGAACAAGTGGACTAAATAATGAAAAAAATCATAATACAATCACATTAAATCTTCATGTTAAAGTCCATATGATTGACATAATTCATGCCCATCAACTCCCCTATGCTTAATTTATTCCTTGTCATCATACAATCAACACATATAAAATGAAATAGTAGAAGTGATAGGTAAAACTAAGATCGCTTTCTCAGTAAAGATTGTTCAAACACTCACATCACACCAAATCAAATCAACTCATCAAGACCTCAAAATTCATCAAAATGTAAAAACATAATCTTTTAAAAACATTATTCATGTTGCATACTTAGGAAAGAAGTGGAAATGTATTGTTGAGTTGTCAAGTCAAAATTATACAAAGAGGACCATGTATGGATAAGATGTTGCATGGGTTGTAAGTAGCCATGAGCTAAACTCATACAAGACTCAAGTTTCAAACTAGCAACCTCACTTTAGGTATTGGGACCCTCCTCTCTCGTGTTTATTAATATGATTTTTTTTTAAGTTTCGCTCAAGTCCTTGCACTCATGAATATGATCACCCATATGCTTGCAATGTTTCTCAATTCTCCACCCCTATAAAGACTTAGAACACACAATAATCAAAAGGTCATATTAAGTTGTAATGGGGTCAAAGGTAAGAAAGCTAAGATATTTCTTTTTTTTTGGACTACAAATCTAGAACCAATAAGGTTTGAGCACTAATAGTTACACAAGTATCTTTCACCTTTTTCAATATAATTTTTTCCTCTTTTCTTTCTTCCATTTTTTTATAATCATCTTAACATCTTCAATATGGGAAAAAAAACAAACCCAATTTTCGTTTTTTTTTTCAACACCTTGATCATTCACCTTTTCATACCTCCCCCATGCTTAAGATCTACCATACTCATACCCTTTTTTTTAATAAACTAATCACCCCACTAGCTCTAGACTAAGGTATGGATACACGGATAAAGGTTACAAGTATGGTTAGATCAAAAAAATAAGCCAAAAGCTCAAAAGGGTTAGTAAAGGATAAAATGTCAAGGTTAGCCTAACTGGCTAATGTAGCTTTTATAAGAAAAGAAAGTGTGCCTCTATCATTTTAATACGTATCATAAGTCATATGTAATTTCAAAGAAAATCATTGCAAGTTGTAGTTTCACAAGCCATGGTGGGACATCACACACAAGAAAAATATTAAGACTGCTTTTCGATGAATCGGTCATTTAGGCTCCAAATCTCACAAGGTCCAAACAAAAATGCCAGTTCTAATCCTTTAAACCATAGAACAAGTCACCATATTAGTTACACTACAATGAACCACAAAAATGTAGCAATGCATATATGACCTTCAATCTGACCAACATAATTACACTCATCCCTTAAAAATGCAACCAAAAATTTTTAGCTTAAAAAAAATCAAAATCATTTTGAAGAAAATGTTAAGGGGTCCTAATAAGTCAACATAACTTACTACAACCTCATGTTAAACACCCTTCTATTATCATCATTAAAAGATGATTTCCCACTTTTATATTTTTTTTCAAAATTTTTAATTTTTTTTTCAATTCAATTTTTTTTGAAACATAAGAAATACATAATTATAAATATAATGCAGGAAACATAGGCAAAGGAAAATGTAGCCCTATAATATCTCCCCCATGCTTATAATTCACATTGTCCCTAATGTGCTATCAAGGTAAAAGGGAAGAGAGGAACTCACATACCATGTTTACTCAGTGGATGGTGGTGCAACATTGGCAGAATGTCCCTCACCATTTCTAGAGCAATGAGTAGTCTACAAGTGTGGTTGGGAAATCGAAAGCCCTAAAATCTCCCAACAATTCAATACTTAGATTTTTATCACTTCTTTATTTTTCTCCTTCCTATCTATTAGTTAGTGTGAGCTATTAAAAAAAGGAAAGGAAAAAAAACTATGTAAATGAAATCATAAAATTGGTTGCCTCCCAAGAAGCATTTGTTTAAAGTCATTAGCTCGACTCCTTCCTGTCTAATTTTTTTGTCAAGATAATGACGGTCTTAAGTTGTTCAATACCACCATCATTATATGGTTTTAATCATTGATTGTTAACCATGAATGTTCCTTTTTTAGGATGTGAAATTTCCATTATACTGAAGGAATATAAGTTTTTAACCGAGAATCGGCCGGGCCATCTAGATTTCAACTTTCCAAGGAAAAGCCTCAACCTAGAATTAAAGAGAAGCACCTATTGTCCCTTGAAAAAATCACACTTTGAAATATGCTTATCATGTAACTTCTTGGTATGTTCTTTGTAAAGCTTTGCATTCTCATACGCATCAAAGCAAAACTCGTTCATTTCGTTCAATTGAAGTTTCATGTGCTCACTTTCATCACTCAAATTGAAATTTAGAAATTTTAATGCCCAATATGCTTTATGTTGAAGTTCAACCAGGAGATGGAATGCCTTCCCATATACCAAACGGTAGGGGAACATGCCAAGTAGAGTTTTGTATGCTCTTCTATAAGCCCAAAGTGCGTCATCTAATTTGATAGACCAATCTTTTCGTGTGACATTTACCGTTTTCTCTAAAATCCGGTTAATCTCCCTATTGGTTACTTCAACTTGAAAACTTGTTTAAGGATGGTAGGGAGTTGCCACTTTATGCTTGATTCCATACTTAGCTAAGAGGGATTGAAATTGCTGATTGCAAAAATGCTTCCCTCCATCACTAATGATATCTCTGGGTGTGCAAATCGCGTGAAAATATTTCGTTTCAACAATTTAACAACCACCTTTGCATAATTCTTGGGCAGTGCCACAACTTCTACCCACTTGGACACATAGTCCACAGCCACAAGGATATATTCATTACCAAAAGAACAAGGGAATGGTCCCATGAAGTGTATACCCTAAACATCAAACAACTCATAAACCATGATATTAGTTAAGGGGAATTCATGTTTTTAGGATATATTCCCAGTCCTTTGACACCTATCACAGCTAGAAACAAAGGTGTGAGCATCCTTAAAAATATTAGACCAATAAAAGCCACAATGTAAAATCTTAGCCGCAGTCCTAGTTAGTCCAAAGTGACCTCCAACCTCCGTACTATGACAATGTTATAGGATGGAATAAATCTCTTCATCATTCACACACCTTCGAATTGCTTGATCACCACACATTCTAAATAGGTTAGGATCATCCCAAAAATAATACTTCACCTCAGAGAGAAACTTCCTCCTCTGGTGATATGAAAGATGAGTGGGTAAGATATTACCTACCAAGATATTGGCTATATCAACATACCATGGAGTAGGTGTGATTTGAACTTTGTAAAGGCGCTCATCTGGAAATTCTACATGGATGGAATTCATTGGCTCTTCTATGATTGATTGAGGAAGTCATGACAAATGATCTGCAACACTATTCTCACTCCCCTTTTTATCCTTAATCACCAAGTCAAACTCTTGGAGCTGCAATACCCATCTTATTATCCTAGCCTTAGCATCCTTCTTAGCAAACAAATACTTTAATGTAGAGTGGTCAGTGTAAACAATGACTTTATTCAACAATAAATAAGAACGAAACTTATCAAATGAAAATACTATGCCCAACAATTCTGTTTTAGTAGTATCATAATTTTGTTGTGTAGAATTCAGAATTCTACTAGCATAGTAAATGGTTTGAAAAAGTTTATCTTTCCTTTAACCAAACACAATACAATTAGAAAAACCACTTGCATTACATATTAGTTCAAAGGGTAAATTCCAATTAGGAAATTCCATAATAGGTGCGCTAATCAACTTTTCTTTCAACGTATTGAACACATGCAAGCACTTATCAGAAAAAATGAAAGTAGCATCCTTAAAAAGCAACTCACATAGAGGCATAGCTATTTTTGAGAATTCTTTAATGAACCTTCGATAAAAGCCAGCATGCTCCAAAAAACTCCTGACACCTTTAACAGTATAGGGAGGGGGAATTTTTTCAACTACTTCAATTTTGCCTTATCAACTTCAATCCCCTTGTTAGAGATTTTGTTACCTAGAACAATCCCCTCTTGGACAATAAAGTGACATTTTTCCCAATTAAGGATTAAATTTGTATCTTCACATCTTTTCAACACTTTATCCAAATTATTTAGGCATGCATCAAAAGAACATCCAAACATAGAACAATCATCCATAAAAATTTCCATGAAATCCTCCACCATATCATGAAAAATTGCCATCATGCATCTCTGAAAAGTAGTTGGTGCATCGCACAATCCGAATGGCATTCTACTATATGCAAACGTACCATAAGGACATGTGGATGTTGTTTTTTCTTGATCCTCAGGTGTAATAGGGATTTTTATGTAACCTAAATACCCATCCGGAAAATAGTAGAATTCATGGCCTGCTAGTCTTGCTATCATCTGATTAATGAAGGGAAGAGGGTAATGGTCTTTTCTTGTTGCATTATTTACTCATCTATTATCCATACAAACATGCCAGCTTGTTATGGTACATGTAGGGATCAATTCATTCTTGTCATTAGACACAATAGTAATACCCCCTTTTTTAGGTACCACCAATATTGGACTATCCCACGCACTATCAGATATGGGATAAATTACATCTGCATCAAGTAATTTTATCACTTCTTTTAAATCGTTGTTGATGTTGAACCAATGGCTTACAACCCTCCATCATCAGAATTTTATGCATGCATATAGATGGACCGATTCCTTTTAAGTCTGAAATGGTCCACCTAAAAACTCTTTTGTGATCCTTCAATACCCTTACTTGCTTCTCTTCCATCAACCTACTCAAAAAAGATGAAATAATCACAGGAAGAGAATTAGAACCATCTAAAAACACATATTTCAAATGAGAGGGGAGAGGTTTGAGCTTAAGACAAGGCGGCTCTTTAATGGAAGGTTTAATTTTTTTATCTCATCATGCTCCAAGCCTCTAAGTGGTGGCCTTAAAAATCTAGTATATGAAGGAGATGACTCCAAATAGTAGATTGATTTTGTAAGGCTCTCATCTTCCTCATTCTCACCAAGTCCATTTGTGAGACATGCTTCTAATGGGTCATCAAATCTATTCACCTAAAAATACTCACTAATACACTCATCAATAGAATTAATGCGTAAGCAAGTATCTTCTTCATGAGGGTGTTTCATGCCATCAAATACATTAAAAAAAATTTGTTCATCATTAATTCTAAAAATCAATTTACCCTCATGAACATAATAAGAGTTCTATCTATCCCCAAAAAGTTCTCCCTAGAATTAGAGTTACCTCATGGTCCTCTTCCATCTCTAAAACAACAAAGTCTATAGGAAAGATGAGCTTTTCAACTTTTACTAGCACATCTTCATTAATAACACAAGGATACTTGATTGATCGATCCACTAGTTGGAGAGATATTGTCGTGTTGGTTCACCTAATCCAAGCTTCCTAAAATTAGAAAAGGGCATGAGGTTAATGGTTACACCAAGATCACAAAGAACTTTATCAAAATGTAAACTATCAATATTGTAAGGAATAATAAAACTTCCTAGATCTTTTACCTTAGGTGGTAGATTGTTTTAGAGCACAGTAGAGCACTCCTCATTAAGTTTAACAATCTTGCAATCCTCTATTTTCCTTTTGTTAGCTAAAATTTCCTTCAAAAATTTAGCATAACTAGGCATGTAGGTTAAAGCATCAACAAATGGAAAATTTATATGTAATTTCTTAAAATTTTAAAGAAACTTGGAAAATTGTGTGTCCAACTTTTGTTGTTTCAACCTTTGGGGAAATGGTATGTGAGGTTGATAAGGTTTTACCTCATGATGCGAACCCTCACCAAGTGTGGGGTCATCTATTACATCCTTTTGAGAATTAGAAATTTCTATGGGCTACTCTTTAACTGCCTTTTTCTTACCCTTTTCTTCCAAGCTCGGAGATGGTATATCATAAAACTCTTTACCAATCCTCAAAGTAATTTCCTTTGCATCCTCTCATTGATTCCTTTCTTTATTGCTAGATAAGGTTCCTTGGTCTCTTTTGGAGATTATATTTGTCAACTGTCCTACTTGCACCTCCAAATTCTTCAAAGAAGCCTCCTGATTTTGCATTCAAGTTTCTTGATTTTGGAATCTAGACTCACTTTGGTTTATGAACTTAGCAAGCAATTCTTCCAAACTTGGTTTTGGTTCAAGGGTCATGGTTTGGTATCCTAGAGGTGGTCTTACTTGACTTATAGCCTAAGTTGGGTTTTGATTTCTGCAAGCAAAATTTGGGTGTTTCTTCCAACCAAGATTTTAGGTGTTTGACTATGGATTGTTATTAGTCTTGCCAAAATTTGACACAAAATTAGCCTACACAGAATATTATTCAAAAGGATACCCACCTAGCACTCAGTCCTAGTGTGAGGTCCACCACATAAGTCACATCTCATAATTAGGACCTGTATAGTAGAAGTAGTCAAGTTATCCACTTGTTTAGTCAAAGCATCTAACTAAGCCGAAAGAGTAGAAAATAAACCATTATAAAAAGTCTGAACCTATAGCCAAATAGGTACACCATGGTGAGGACATTTTCTCAGCAACTCTTTGGATCATGCCCATGCTTCATATAATGATTCCTGATCATACTACACAAAAGTAGTAATATCATTTCTCATCTTAGCAGTTCTTGAAGGTGGAAAAAATTTAGCAAGAAATTGCTGAGCCATATGATCCCATTTAGTAATTGATCCCATTGGAAAAGAATGTGACCAACTCTTAGCTCTATCCCTATGTGAGAAGAGGAAAAGCCTAACGAAATACCACGAAATTTTCTAATTTTAAAGATTATATTTAAATAAGGTTTTATTTCAAAATTTAATTTATTAAATTATTTTTACTAAAATAAAAGGAAATTTAGTAGGGCAAATTAATAAGAGATTTTATAAATATGTTAAGTAAAGGAAATTTTGGTATAATATCTAATTAAGGATTTTAAATTTAAGAAATTATTTTATTCAAATTAAGAACACTAAAATAGTTTCAAATTAATTTTAATTTTATAAATAATTAAATTGTGTAAAATTTGAGGGATTTATTAATTTAAAATGAAAATTTTGTAAAAATCCTTTAAAAATACTATTTAGCCTAAAAAGAGATTTAAAAATTATTTTATTTAAATATTATTAATTTTAAATATCCTAAATATTTGATTGAAATTAAATGGACCCAAATTAATTATTTAATTTTCCTTTTTCCTTCCCTTTTTATTTTTTTCCTCCCTTTCTCTCTTTCTTTTTCTTTCTGTTCCATTCTTTTGTCTCGCCGGAATTGGGCCGTTGCATGGCCCAATCCATTCTTTTTCCTTCAGCGCGGCCTAGCCCGCACTGCCGCCTCCCTCGTCCCTCCCCACGCTGCGTTTCATGTCATGTTTCCAACTAAATGTCGCGTTTCACTTTAAATTTTATAACCATTACGAGCTAACCCAAAATGTCGTGATTAAGCCTTTTATTTCTTCAAAACTCATCGTTTCATTAAACGACATTTTACGTCGCACGAACCACCCGGCCTGCCCACCCTTTTTCTTTCTTTTCTACCTCGCGAACCGGCCAGCCAGCGCCCCATCTTCTTCTCCCTCCTCCGCTCGATGCCATAACCACCCACCTTCCTTCTCTCCCCCGAAAATGTCGCCGCCAGCCACACGTGGCGTGACTGGCTGTTCTTCTCCTCGTTTTCTTCCTCTCGATAAGCTCGTTCATTTGAATTGTTCTAATCTCGATTTCTTCTCCATGTTTGCCCCCTTTTCCCTTTCGAAGGTCGGGCAAAATTTTGAAATTTTGCCGCCCGACCAACAACGAAACTAACCTATCTTATCACCTTAATTGATCTTCTGGTAACCTCTAAAACTCGAGCCTACCCTCCACTATTATATATACCCCTCGTATGGCTTGAAATCTAGCTTTCTTTTCCGGAAAACCCTAAATACCATCGGTGTGCCACCATCACATCAGACGACTATTTCTCATCCTTCAGCCAACTTCAACGCCTATTCTTGCTGCCAATCTATTCCTTGCAATACCCCCTAATTAACTAAACTAACCACAACCTTCAATTCATCTTGTAAAAGCCTCCATAATCACACGATGTTGGTTAGTTGCTTCGACAGAAAATTTCACCCCGAGACGTTGAACCACCTTCCACCACCACATGGGCCGCTTCTAACACCTTCCAAACAAACCATTAACTCCTGATAAATATCTTCCACAGCCCCATAGATATATTTTATTTTTCTCCTTCCCCCTCACCTCTTTTTCTTCATTTTTAACCCTCTTAGATCCATTTTCTGACCACCTCCGGGAACCACTGCCAGTTCCACCTACATCCTTCAACTCAAGCTGATGCCATAGACATTTTGAATACTTAGTTTCGAATTATTTATAATTATTCTAATTTTAGCCAAAATTTTAGTATTAATTGAACTTTAATTATTATTATTATTATAATCATTATTATTAGTAATATTGAATGTATTCTAATTTCTAAATTTTGGTTACAGGTCTGGGAGTATTATTGTGTAAGATACAGTAATTATCTCGGCCTTTACCTATTTACTTGGATTTTTACATAATTGATGTTATTCTTAATCATATTAATAATAATAATATTATTAGTATAATTATTTGGTTGATACTGTGATTATTACTGGAAGAACATAGGCCTTAAATTTTAATTATGCCTCGCATTTATTAATTTTATTAACATTATTAACATTTTTCAACATTATTTTAATTATATTATCATTATTACCTTTATTAAAAGATAATATAAGTATATATACATTATTAATTTTATTATCACAACTCTGAATAGTATTATGTTTATCATTGTGGGATGGTTAGAAATCCAACTTTTAATTTTAAGAATATCGATATCATTAATATCTAATACTCAATTTCTTTATTTTATTTATGACTCATATTACTTTATTATGTTTGAATTGTTGAAAAAAAATTTATTAATGTTATCTAGTTAATTATTTAGAAAAATATTAGTCCATATTTCGAATTATGTAAGACTTGTGCGTACTGTGATTTTCCTTTTGATAAATTCGGTTTATTGATGTTGTTACTAAAAGTGTGTTCTTAGCCTTAGCACTTGGTACCGGACTGGTATGATGAACTGGTCTGGTACTAAGTGTGGCGATAACATCCCCAGAATTTACAGTTTTAATTTATGAGTATTGATTTAAAAAAATGAGTACATTTTGTGGTGTTACAAGTTGGTATCAGAGCAGTTGGTCCTTTTGGCCACGCTTGCTTTCAAAAATAAAATTTAGTTTATGAAAATCTTATTAGATTTTGAAGTGTGTGTCGAAAGCTTTTCGGTCTCTAATGTTTTTAAGATTGATTTTGGAAAATGAAATTGATTTTGAAAGATTTATTCAAAATTTGAAAAGAATTTCAACTCTAATTAGAAACTCCTTTTGTTTTAAATTATGGAGTCAGCAACGGTGAGTAGTACATGGGTAGAATAGGGTTTTTCCCTTACAAATAAGGAGGTAGGTATGAGTAAATCTCAAACCAGTGGGTTCGATTTTTTTTCTTTGTTGTAGCAAAATGGCAACCAATGGTAGAATAAACCGCCTAGAGGAAGCAGTCACCGCATTCTTAGAGTTCACCCAGCGGTCTTAGGGCGTCGGAGAAGACTGATTAAGGAGGGTTACCGAACATTGCCCTCCAACGTACTCAGGGGAGGAAGATCCTGTCGTCTTGGAAGGATGGATACGAGACCTGGACCGTACATTCGAGGCCGTGGACTGCCCATCAGACCGATGGCCTAGCATCGTATCATTTTTCCTTTAGGGCGTAGTAGATGCCTAGTGGGAGGAGTTCCGTACTAGAGAGGGTCCTCCAGCTAATTGGGAGGCATTTATGACCACCCTTTGTACTCGTTTCTATCCCGAGAGCCTAAGGAGGGATAAGCTTTGGGAGTTCATGCAGGTTAAGCAAAGACCGACGACGGTTCGCCAATATTATGCCCGGTTTACGAAGTTGCTCCGATTCGCTCTAGGGATCGCTGCAAGCGAGTCCATAGTAGTCTTCCAGTTCGAACAAGGATTAAATTTCAGCATCTGTCGCATGATGGGTGCTATACCGTTTACAGACCTAGCGTCCTTATATGAGCGTGCTTGCATAGCAGACATGTTGGTCCACGAGCAAGCCGCCATTCTTGGGAAGAGGAAGCCATAAGCTCAGAGTTCCGGGAGCAGGAATCATAATAGGTTCAGAGAGTCCAGGAGGCCACCACCGAGAGATCACTACAGAGACCAAAGACCCCCACGAGGCCCAGTATGCAGGAGGTGTATTCGCATCCATCCAGGAAGGAACTGCGCTAGTAGATTAATTAATTGCTTAAACTATGGGAAGCAGGGACACAAGGTAGCAGAGTGTTGGAAGCCACCTTGACTCCAGTATAGTCAGGACCAAGCACCTCAATAGGGAGGAGCGCTGATCCCTTAGCAACCGGCCTATCAGCAGCACCGTCAGGACACACCTCAGCAATACTATCAGGGATCAATCGCTCCATCTGGTGCCCCAGCTTGAGAGACAGGAGGAAGACCACAGGGATCGAGCCCACACCCTCAGAATGGAGGCCAGTTAGGAGGGTACTTGAACTTCATTAATCAGGCCGAGGTGGACTGACAGCTAGATGTCATCACCGGTATGTCCACCAGTTATTCATTACCAGCATATGTGTTATTTGATTTGGGTGCTACGTTGTCTTCTGTATCTTCTGTTTTTGCTGCTAAAGCTGGATTGTCATCATATTCTAGAATAGAATTATCTGTTATGTTTCCGTCGGAAGATAAGATGGAGTGTAGTCGGAGATTTTCCAACATGGCCCTTAGATATAGGAGGGGTAGACTTCCTAGCATATCTGATTGGAATAGAAATAAGGAAGCTGCATGTGAGACAGAAAAGATACACGAAAAGCATACCCAGAGATTTTTGCAGCAAGCTAGAATCTGTCCTCCCAGTTTGCCCCTAAGGGGGTAGTTGTTTTAAGTATAGTTAGTGGTGTATTATCCTAGTTGCTTAGAATAACCTAACCCTAACCCTAGTAGCTACAGGAGACTTCGGGAGAAAAGTCTGCTTTTAAGGGGGTAGTGATGAAATACCCTGAAATTTTTTAATTTTAAAGATTATATTTAAATAAGGTTTTATTTCAAAATTTAATTTATTAAATAATTTTCACTAAAATAAAAGGAAATTTAGTAGGGCAAATTAATAAGAAATTTTAAAAATATGTTAAGAAAAGGAAATTTTTGTATAAAATCTAATTAAGGATTTCAAATTTAAGAAATTATTTTATTCAAATTAAGAAAAATAAAATAGTTTCAAATTAATTTTAATTTTATAAATAATTAAATTAAATAAAATTTGAAGGATTTATTAATTTAAAAAGAAAATTTTGGAAAAATCCTTTAGAAATACTATTCAGACTAAAAAGGGATTTAAAAATTATTTTATTTAAATATTATTAATTTTAAATATCCTAAATATTTGTATTAAATTAAATGGACCCAAATTATTTATTTAATTTTCCTTTTTCCTTCCCTTTTAGTTTTTTTCTTTTCTTTCTCTCTTTCTTTTTCTTTCTCTTCTTTTCTTTTGTCTCGCCGGAATTGGGCCGTTGCACGGCCAAATCCATTCTTTTTCTTCGGCACGGCCTAACCCACACTGCCGCCTCCCTTGTCCCTCCCCACATTGCGTTTCATGTCATGTTTCCAACTAAACGTCGCGTTTCACTTTAAATTTTGTAACCGTTACCAACTAACCAAAAATGCCATGATTCAGCCTTTTGTTTCTTCAAAACTCATCGTTTCAGTAAATGATGTTTTATGTCGCATGAACCGCCCTGCCTGCCCTCCCTTTTTCCTTCTTTTCTCCCCGCAAATCGGCCGGCCAGCCCCCCATCTTCTTCTCCCTCCTCCGCCCGACGCCATAACCACCCACCGTCCTTCTCTCCCCAGAAAATGGCACTGCCGGCCACACGTGGCGTGATTGGCTCCTCTTCCGCTCGTTTTCTTCCTCTCGATATGCCTGTTCATTTGAATTGTTCCAATCTCAATTTCTTCTCCACATTTGCCCCCTTTTCCCTCTAGAAGGTCGGGCAAAATTTTAAAATTTTTTCGCCTGACCAACAGCGAAACTAACCTATCTTATCACCGTAATTGATCTTCTGGTAACCCCCAAAACTCGAGCCTACCCTCCACTATTATATATACCCCTCGTATGGCTCGAAATTGAGCTTTCTTTTCTGGAAAACCCTAAATACCATCGGTGTGCCACCGTCACTTTAGACGACTATTTCTCATCCTCCAGCCAACTTAAACGCCTATTCTTGCTACCAATCTATTCCCTGCAATACCCCCTAATTAACTAAACTAACCATAACCTTCGATTCATCTTGTAAAAGCCTCCATAATCGCACGAAGTTGGTTAGTTGCTTCGATAACAAATTTCACCCCGAGATGTTGAACCACCTTCCACCACCACATGGGCCGCTTCTAACACCTTCCAAACCAACCATTAACTCCTGATAAATATCTTCCAGAGCCCCATAGATATATTTTATGTTTGTCCTTCCCCCTCACCTCTTTTTCTTCATTTTTAACCCTCTTAGATCCATTTTTCGACCACCTCTGGGAACCACCGCCAGTTCCACCTATATCCTCTAACTCAAGGTGATGCCATAGACATTTTGAATACCTAGTTTCGAATTATTTATAATTATTCTAATTTTAGCCAAAATTTTAGTATTAATTTAACTTTAATTATTATTATTATTATAATCATTATTATGAGTAATATTGAATGTATTCTAATTTCTAAATTTTGGTTACAGGTCTGGGAGTATTATTGAGTAAGATATAGTAATTATCTCGGCCTTTACCTATTTACTTTGATTTTTACATAATTGATGTTATTCTTAATCATATGAATAATAATATTATTATTAGTATAATTGTTTGGTTGATACTGTGATTATTACAGGAAGAACAGAGGCCTTAAATTTTAATTATGCCTCGCATTTATTAATTTTATTAACATTATTAACATTTTTCAACATTATTTTAATTATATTATCATTATTACCTTTATTAAAAGATAATATAAGTATATATACATTATTAATTTTATTATCACAATTCTGAATAGTATTATGTTTATCAATGTGGGATGGTTAGAAATCCAACTTTTAATTTTAAGAATTTCAATATCATTAATATCTAATACTCTATTTATAAAAAGGTATCATTATTATTATTATACTTTATTTATATTACTAATTATTTTTATTACTATTATTCTTATTATTGTTATTATTATCATCATCATTATTATACTATCATTTCTATTTTAGGTGAAGGATAGAAACCCTTAGATCACCACCCTCTTCGAATGAACATAATAAATTAATTGTAATAGTTTCTATAGTTAATTTTTAAGTAGTAGTATTTTAATTAAAAACCAAAGCTTGGAATAAGTTAGAGGATAATAAAATTATATAAGAGAGTCTAATTCTAGTATGCTTTGATATAATAGGCGAACCCAATCAAATCCTTCAAGTGGAATAGGAGAGTGCACCAAGACCGGTGTCGTTTTAGGTAAGGGTCTACTAAGGTCATTTATATGTTTTTATGCACTATGTGTTTGATGTGCCATGTATTTTATATTCGTTATTATTAATTTTTTTGCATGTGACATGATTGTAGAGTTGAAGTATCTTGGTGTGAATAAACTGTGGCATTTGAACTATGCGTATGTTTATATCATTATTGTATGATATGACTTGAGACATGTTGTAAGGGTGCATGAAATGAAATGATGCTAGGTTTTTGCATGAAATGTGGTGTTAGAGTTGTATGGAAGCATGTCTACATGGAGCTAGGGTTTGCATGGAAGCATGGGTTATGTGTAGTTAGGGTTTGCATGGGAGCTAGGGTTTGCATGGAAGTGTGAGTTATGTGTAGTTAGGGTTTGCATGTGAACTAAGATTTGCATGGAACGGTGGTATATGTGAAGCTAAGGTTTGCACATGTGTGGTACGTGGAGTTAGGGTTTGCATGGGAGTGTTATATGTGGAGATTGGTTTGCATGGGAGCTAGGGTTTGCATGTAAGTGTGGGTCATGTGTAGTTAGGGTTTGCATGGGAGTGTGGTATGTGGAGATTGGGTTTGCATGGGAGTTAGGGTTTTTCATGGATTTAGTCACGCATGTTTTGGCAAATGTTTGTGAATGTGAAATGTTTTTTAATAAAATATTTAAAACACTAATATCTTATAGTGGAAGATATTGAGACGGGACAAGCCGATCCACCGGTTAGGAATAGTGGTTAAGGTTTTACCCTATGTGTGACCGATCCACCAGTAATAATAGTGGTTTGGACATGAGGTCCTATGTGTATCCGGCCCACCGGTTATAATAGTGGGGGATCCCGAGCTCAATAAAGACAAACCAGATCATTAATGCTATTAAAAGATACTAATTACATATAGTGGAACACCATGCGAGCAGGAGCCAAGCCGATCCACCGGTCAGGAATAGTGGTTAGGGTTTTACCCTATGTCTGTCCGGCCCACTGGTTATAATAGCGGGGTGTTCATGTTTTTGCATGGATTTGATGTGGATAGGAACCAAGTAGATCCACCGGTTAGGAATAGTGGTTAGTATTTTTACCATATGTATGACCGGCGCACCAGTTATAATAGTGGGGTGTTCCTGTACTCGCATGGATTGACAAAGAACATGGTATGTATCTATGTTTGATAAAAGAGAGATTAAATGATTAATCCGGATCTTTTTAGGCCTTATATATGGACCTATTTATTATAAGTGATTTCACTTTATGCTTCTATGTATCATATGTGTGTGTTGTAATTGTATGTGATCATTATCCTGCATGAATTAATTTTTATATGCTGGCCTTAGTATTCAGTTACCTTACTCGGTACGTAGCGTACTGATCACCTGTTTTATGGGTGCTGCTGATTCCCACGAGTAGAAGGCCCATCTAATGTGTTGTAGGTAAGAGATACCTACTTTGATGCTATCGATGTCTACGGGACATCAGGAGGGGCAGAGTGATAGCTGGGCTGAATCAATTTCTAGAGAGACGTGGCCGTTTCTTTATTTTATTTATAACTCATATTACTTTATTATGTTTGAATTTCTAAAACAAATTTTATTACTGTTGTCTAGTTAATTATTTAGAAAAATATTAGTTGGTATTTCGAATTATGTAAGACTTGTGCGTACTCTGATTTTCCTTTTTATAAATTCGGTTTATTGATGTTGTTACTAAAAGTGTGTTCTTAGCCTTAGCACTTGGTACCGGAACAGTATGATGAACTGGTCTGGTACTAAGTGTGGTGGTAACATCCCTAGAATTTACAGTTTTAATTTATGAGTATTGATTTAAAAAAGAATGTGTAAATTTTGGGGTCTTACACCTAAGCCTTATGGCATCATCAGAAACCCCATTCTACCTAAAAGTATCACAAATCTCTAGGAAATTAGCAATATGAGCATCTGTGTCATCATTTGGTAATCCTCCAAATTGAACTACTGTTTGAATCATCTGAATAATGGTCGGTTTAATTTCAAAGTTGTGTGCCTGCACAGCTGGTTGTCTGATGCTGGAACCTGTACCATCTAGATTTGGGGTGGCATAGTCTTTAAGAGATCTACGCATTGGAGCTTGTACTTGTACCTAACTTGGCGCCTATGAAAGAGTCGGATTGTCTAGTAAATTTGGATTTAGCACTTGTGGAGGATGCATGTCTTATGGATTAAGAGGTTGTTGGTTCCGGATGTTTTCCATGCCTTTAGCACGTCTATCCAATCTATGCAACCTATGGAAGGTCCTCTTAATCTTTAGAACAAATAGCGCTAACTCACCCCCACAAGAGGGGTCATGCACTAGAGATCTTGTGTAAAGTAAAAAAACCACTCAAACAAACTTTAAAAGGATTAGAAATAAAATAAATAGAAACACAAATGTCTAAAACATAGGAAATTTCTTAAGTCCTGAGGTCACTTGTTACCTAGTCCCAGGCAACGACGCCAAAAACATGATGACTTCTAACCGCATATGCATGGTGCTGAAGTAGCATGAAAGGTCAATCCCACATAGAATAGGAAGTGAGCAATGGGATAGTGAAAAGATCTCCTATTTCTAGACTAACGATAGGGACAGATGATATCTAACTCTAAATAAAAATAAAATGTGCAAACTAAATCCAACTATACTATAATAACAAGGGAAATTCAATTAGAGAAAATGCTAGGGTTTTGGTCAATCCCCTCAACCCTAATGTGATAGAATATTTACCCCAAATCCCAAACTAAAATACTTTATCATGAATGCCAGCCAATGTATGTATTGTAATGCTCTCGCAAGCCACTACACCCTTTTGTCTATTAAGATTCATCTATCTCTAGTATGAATGCAAAAATAGGCAACGCATTATTATGTATGATATTCCCCTTTTTTAGTTATAGAAGACAACCAACGTCTCTCGACATTGTGGTTTGATTTCTAGTCATGATAATGGAGCCCACTCTGACTCATCTCTCGATTCTTGCGGGGTTTCTCTAAATAATAATAGAAAAGTGATCAATTTTCTCTATTATTCAAATTAAATTATTAGCACAACACATATGACAAGGAATTAGATTGGGAAAGGTTTAGATTCTCAACACATCTAGATGAGGGGATTTCCCTTCATCTTAGCATAGATCAATTAGCCCATCATGGCTTTCATTAAGCTCAACATATTAAACATAGAGAATTGAATCAATTAAAAAAAATGAATAAAATCCAAAGAAAAACAATATAATAGCCTCTTTATTCAAGATGAGAAATTCACTGTTCTGTCTATATGACTGGGAACAAGAAATTGAGATCAAAAGATGGAACATTATGGATGAATTCGAGGTAGGATTGGATTGGGTGATGCCAAATAAGAAACCCTAGATCTCTCTTTAGTTCTCTCAAAGCCACCGTCTTTAGATTGCATCTTTTTTTTCAAAAATGAATGAAAAATATGTTTATGTAGATGTAACTATCCATCAACACGGCCATTTCAATTCTTCGGCTTTGCGCATGTTTCATATTCTAGCCATAACTTCTACGTTTCACATTGGATTGAGCTGATTTTTAATGCGTTGGAACTCTAACAAATGTATCTACAACTTTCGTATTCAATATTTTTCCATATTCATAACGCATCATGTTTGTATTTTTAAGTCTTTATTCCTTTTCATACTTTGAGCACTTATGTTTTCTTCTATTTTATTCCAGCTATTGTGTTTTAGCTCCTTTTGATCCCATATTCTTGAAATACCTACAAAATATGATCAAGAGAATTAAAAAAGAACAAGTGGACTAAATTATGAAAAAAGTTACAATACAATTACATTAAATCATTATATTAAAGTCCATATGATTGTCATAATTCATGCCTATCAGGTGCACCCAATGTGTGGTGGGTGTGGTATCCCTAAAGAAAAGTGCTTTCAATGTACAATATATCCTAACCTTGTGTTGTGGGGGTGGTATTTGATTATGAATATTTATGCAGCCATGATTTTCATGCAAGCATGCTTTCGTGTACTACTACCTGAGGTTAAGTGTTAACCTTTACTGTTGTGATATTGTCATGATGTTATGTGACTTCAATGTGTTGCATTACCCCTACCATGTTTTAGGTAGTATGCTTTATACTTTTGTGGTAAGTATGATTATCTAGCTTTTGGTTTTAGGAGGAAAGGATGATTTGTAGGGTTATGACTTTCAATTAGAGTATTCTAAAGGTGATCATGTGGGCCATTAGTAGGCTATTGATTAGGGTTGGAGGTTTATGTCTATGCCTAAGAGTTAGGCTAACAAATTAGAAGTGTTTTGTTTAATATGTTGGGAAGTTTTGTATTTATAGTTAGTTAAACTCTTAGCTCAATTCTCTATATTTGGTTTTTATAAATTATCATAATCATTCTACCTAAAATATTATTCTCACCCTTATTATGTTGTTGTGTCATGTTAATGTTATAAGCATGCATCTTTTGTTTATTGTTCCATTTTTATATTTCATTAGGCATAGGTTAGATGACGATCAGACCTCTCTCATGGTTGATGTAGTGGTAACATTCCCCAATTTTGTTTTCTAACACTTCTGCATTAACTTGAAAATAAAAATTTCTACTTCAAAAATTAGGGGTGTTATAGCCAACCCCTAGGTGATTTATTCTATGTTGGGAATTTTTTTTATTTTTGATAATTTATACTCTTAGCTTGAATTCTTGTATTTGGTTTTATAAACTATCAAACTCATTCTATCAAAAATATTGGTCTCACCCTTATTATGTTGTTCTGTGACATTAAAGTTATGAGCATGCATATTTTTTTTAGTGTTTGATTTTTGTGATTTATCAAGCATGGGTTAGGTGATGATCACACCTCTTTAATGGTTGATATGATGGTAAGATTTCCCAATTATTTTTCAAACACTTTAGCATTATCTTGAAAAAGAAATTTGCTAGTTCAAAAATTGATGATGTTACAAGTTCGTATCAGAGCCTATGGTTTTAAACCCTAAATTTCTTTTACAAAAATTAATAACTTTGGTTTCATCTGAACATGTAGAATCTGCTTTAGTCTCTAATCAAGTGTTTTTTTACGTTGGAAGTTGTCCTTATTTAATAGAATGGGATAGCTTATGGCCACATGTGTAATGTGATATCTTTATGTGTACTAATTACATAGTTAGTAGTCGATTCCGTTCTAGTGAGACTTATTATACTAAGGTTTTGATGGCTACAATTTTATGTCTCGAGCGTTTCATGAACAAGATTAGAGCCTTCATGGAGTGGCAGATTTAGCGTGAGGAAGCTCCACAGCTGTCGTTGCCACCTCTTTTCTACTATTACTAGTACAGGATTGGATTTAATGGGTTGTTCTTCATCACTCTTTTGTCTTTTGGGTTAAGAGGAGATCAACATGTTGGAGAATTGGTTGAGGGACTTTGAGAAGATCTTTGCAGCTAGTAATTGGCTATAGAGTATATAGGTGGACATTAGGGTATTCCATCTATGAGGTTATGTTGGTGAATGGTGTAGAGGTCATCAGCCAAGCGGAGTCACTAGCGACCAGTGGGAGAACTTTATCTAGATGCTGAAGGAATGATTCTATCCTACTCACTTAAGGATGGCAAAGTATGACAAGTTCATAGCATTGTGTTAGGAGATGTCCTTTGTCAAGGAGTACTACAATAGTTACTTAGAATTTCTCTGCTTTGCTCCAACGGTCAACTCCAACAAGTGGATGGATTTGCAACAATTCTAGTAGAGGTTGAGTTTGAGGCTCAAGGTTAAGCTGGTGGGGACTCATGCTCAGGACCTACCGGCCCTATATAATTATGCCTTGAGGGCACTAATAATTTCTCGAGCCTATAGTGCTCAGTCATGAACCAAGCATAGGTTTGAAGGTGGCTAGTCCCATAAGTAAGAGAAGAGGTTTTAGACCTCAAGTAATCATCAATCAGGTGTGGTACCTTGTTTTAGAGTACAGTTGAGTTAGTTGGGTGTGAGATATTGTAACACCGCCAAATTTACTACTAAAAAATTTTGTTTAAATCAAAAGGTTTAACGGAAGTGAAAGAATTAAAACTGTAAACTTGGGGGTATTACTGCCACATTTAGTACCAGACCGATTCACTCCTACTGTTCTGTTACTAAGTGCTAAGGCTAAACGAAACAATCGTTAAGTAAGAATCATCAAAAAATAGGTTCATAGTTAACATTGATCATTCACAAAACCATGAGTCAACAACAGTTAGGATATCGTTTAGGAATACAACCTAAGAGTACGGTTTCGAAACAAGAAGCATAGTACAAAATATAGCTAAATAAAACAAATCCCAAGGGACCAATATCCGGATAGCCTACTCACTCAAGTCAAGCCTTCCACCACAAATTAGTAACCGATCAAACCTGCATAGGAGGTCTGCTCCCCACCATCAATGGATCATCACAGGACCCATTTGATCAAGGTAGTATCAGTACGGGTCCAATATTGAGGAAGGGAATAGGTGCGCTAAGGCCAAGCATACAATCATACCATATAGCACAATCATATATACAACATGCGATAACCCGCAAGATAAGGCCTGAATACCTTTCTAGTGACTTATTCTTTATTCTTATTAATATTATGTTCATTCCACACATATTCTTCAATAGTCCATGTGAGTGCGGGGACCCCACTATTATAGCCGGTGGACCGGAAGTAAACACACAGGGCAAAACACCTTTGACCACTATTATAGCCGGTGGACCGGAAGTAAACACATAGGGCAAAATGCCTCTGACCACTATTCTGACCAGTGGACCGGACTAGCCCCTACTCACATGGTGTTTTGTTGTAAGTATTTAGTATTTTTCCCATGGATTAAATTATTTACTTGTTCTGTCGAGCCGAAACCCCAACTATTATAACTGGTGGACTGGAAGTAAACACATAGGGCAGAATGCCTCTAACCACTATTATAGCCGGTTGACCGGAACGAAATGCATAGGACAGAATGCCTCTGACCACTATTATAGCCAGTGGACCGGAACAAAACACACAGGGCAGAACGCCTCTGACCACTATTATAGCTAGTGGACCAGAATGAAACAGACAGGGCAGAACGCCTCTTACCACTATTCTTACCAATGGACTGGACTAGGCTCGGCTCAACATCTTTTGCTTTACATTATTAATGTCTTATTTCTATCTTATTAAATCACACTTCACCCTTAACATGCATGCCAACAAAATTCTACTACTTTCTCTTCAAAGGGGCCCGTCTCATATGTTGAGACTCTTGCCCCCCTTTATCACACCCCGACATTATTTTCCCTTAAGCTCACACATAATAAAACACCAACTCTTGGAAGTGTAGGTTAAACCCAACACCCTATGACATCAATCTTGCCTATTCTCAACCTCTAGGGTTTTCCCCTTGGAAGCCCTAGTTGGGCCTATGTGGCCCAACCTCTTTTCACTTACCTTACCATTACTTATTCTTCACCCCACATCTCACCCTCATTAGGTCAAACCCCATGGCATATCACTTTACGCCTCGATCTCGCATGTGACTGGCAAATCCCTAGTAGGCCACATCAAACCCTAGCACCTTACTTCTTCCACATGTAACCTCTCTCTTTTGATCCCCAAGTCTCTTCATTCACATGGAAACCCATACTCATCTTTTATATAATATAATTCTCACTCTTAACCCATACTCCATCCTTCCTTAATCATCCTTACTTTTAAATTTCCTAAATTTCCACGTCCTCCCCAGAAACCCTAATGGGTCCCTTATACACCCTTGCACTAACCTACGTACTATTTTTCATCCCAAGTCTCCAATCACCCCATAACTCTCCCATTCTCTCTTTTACACCCTAATTTCACTTTTCTCATGTAAGATTCACCCCTATGCGAAATTTAGCCAACCCATGCAAACACCCCAAGTCATCATGCAGATTTTAAGTCCCCCATGCATGGTTCCCAACTGTCATTTACTTTGGACATTCTATTCACTTCAAAATTCTCGCATGGATTATGCGGCACTTTGCTTAACCCCATATCCCCCTTAATTGTCTCACTTTCCATTCCCCTCTTATTATTCTTTTAGTCCCATTTTACCATACAAAAACCCTAACAGGCATGTCCTAGAGGGCCGTATCAACCCATCATAAATATTATACATAAACAAGTCATGCTCATGTCATAGAAAGCACACACGATATACCTCAAATTCCAAGCTGCGCTACACATGAGACAATTTATCCATAAATCATATAACACACATTAGCATGGTATACATAACAATCAACACGTCACATCACACATAGCATAAGGCCATAGCTTCGTCCTTACCTAAGGCGGCGCCGGGCTTGGGGTACGCTCCTCTGACTCCTTAGGGCTCTGGTTGGGGTCTCCTATAAAAGGGGAAAATACTAAGTATTAGTTTCCCTCAAAGTACCATCATCCCTTATTCTAGTTTATGATTAGGGTTATATTACTAAAGAGGGTATTATACAAAAACTAGGGTTTTTATCTTAAAGTTAGCAGATTAGCCATTACTAATCAAAATGTATTTATTTTTGATACTCATTGTTACCCTTATTTTATTAAACCCGTTAGTTCTAATCTTGTAGTAATAGGGTTTATGCTAGCTATACGAAAATAGTGTTAGTATTAATAAAATAATGACACTAATGTCTAGTGATAGAAAACCTAGCGTTTTAAAGCCAAGTCTGTTAATGGTGTTATAGTTGAAATAATAATATTACAGAGTCACAATACTATAAGTAAACTATTCCTAAGGGTGATAATGATAATAGTTGTATATTCTTGAATAATACCAGGGTTCAAATGCTTTTGGTTACAACAATAAGGTAGTGATAGTAGTACTAATAGTAATAGCTAATAATAGTACCATAGTAATGAGGTTAGGGTTAAACGCATTAGGGGTAATGTTAAGTGGTATGGTAATAAGGTTCAAGTACTCTTCTTAGATAACAACCCCATGATATTCACTAGCCTGAGTTATGTAACATGGGTAATAACAAAAGTAGTAGTATTATTAGCAAAATGATAAGGGTGTTAAGTATAATAATAATAACAATAATAATAATAATATTAATAATAATAAGCCTAGTAGTAATAATAATAACAATAATAACAACCAAGTAAGGTTAAGCAACATTAATAATAACCATGGTAAGGATAATAGAAATAATAATAATAATAATAATAATAATAATAACAACAATAATAATATTAATACTAATAATCATAAAAATAAACTAAAGTTAGGTATAAAAGGATTTAGGGTTCAAGGGATGCTAGTATTAGTAAAAATGATAACCTTAATAACAGAGATCATAATATTAGTGATAATAATAATAATAATAATAAAAGTAATATTACTAATAATAATAAAAGGAATAATAATAATGAAAATAATAAGTATACTAATATTAATATTAGTTAAACTTAGTAGAAGCAATATAGAAGAAATGTTAAGGTTTGGGATGAGTGGAAGACCACCTAGGGTTAGTGGTGGTCCGGCGGCGATGGAGGAGGAGAAGAGAGGAAAACATAGAGGTGGTGTTTAGATGGGAGGTGAAAAGGGGAAGTTTGATGTGGGGGAAGAGACAACAGGGAGAGGGGAGTGAAATGAGGGGAGTGAAATGAGGGTAGTGGCATGAGAGGGGTGGCGGCGCAAGGTGGTTGACACGGCTGCCAAAGGTGGAGGAGGGTGGTGGAAGATGGTGGAGATTGGTGTAGAAGGAGGCAGGAAGTAAGGATGGTATGGGCAGGTAGGGGAGGACCTGCTGGTTACTTTGGGAGGTGTAAAGGAGGTTGATCACGGCAGAGAAGGCGCGAGGTGGCGGTGATGGTTTTTGGGTATGGGATTTTGTACGGTTGTGGTGGCATGTGTAGGGCAAGAAAGGGGGCGGTGATAGTTTGGTTGTGAGGAGGGTGGTGCAAGGAAGATTTTTGTGTGTGGCAGTGGTCGCGGTGGTAGTTGGCGGCGGCGGAAAGTGCGTCTGTTCTTGTGGCAGCGAGGCAATTGAGGAGGGAAAAATGACTAAGAGGAGAAGGACGGCACATGGGGCTAGGTGCGGCAGGCTGTCGTTCGGTGGTGGTAGCTAGTAATTGGTCTACGGTTTGGCAGGCTTGTTTGGTGGTGTGCGGGAAAAGGGAAAGGAAACAGGACACATGAGGGGTAGGACGATTGTGTTGGGTTGAATTGGGAAAGAAAGATATGGGAATGGCAGGGGAAGGACGGCCGGACAGCAGGCTTTGTTGGAGTTGCAGGCCGAGAGTTGTAGGTCGCGAGGAAGAAGACGACGCTGCGGCTAGACCAGAGGTCCAAGGGAAAAAGGAAGGGAAGGGGGTAGGCCAGCCGATTTGGCAATGGTTATAAAATTTTAAACCAAATGCAGAATTTTAGTAAATGGGGAAACAAAACGCGGCGTTGCGTCACTAGGTGGTAACGATCATAAGGGTTATTAAATGTGACGGGGCGTTTCGATGGCTTCGAGGGGTGAAACACTGTGTTGTGGGGGTGCGATAGCCATCAGACGATGTTGGGCCATGGGAGGGAGAAGGTGGAAGGGGATTGGGCCGGGCGAGCCTCAATTCCAGCGGAAAGAAGAGAAAGAAGAAAAATGGAAGGGATAGAAAAAGGAAAAAGGGAGAAAAAGCTTTCTATAGGGTTTTAGATTTTTACACAATTTATTTAGAATGTTTTTTGGTTATTATACATTTATATATATTTTTTTTTTTCCTGAATATTTAAAATTTTTTAAAATAATAAATTATTTCTCTTTTTAGATTAATTTTGGCTATTTTGGGTAATTTTCCTCCATTTTCATTTTAATTAGTAAAATGTCCAAAATTTTCTAAATAATTTATTTATTATTTTCTCCATATTTTCCTTAATTAATTTCCTCTTTATTTAATGAAGTAATTTATTTTCTTAATTTTTTCCTAATAAATCACTATTTTGCCATAATTCCTAAGTTAGGGTTTTTGGGGTATTTCAGATGTTTCATTTGCTAGAGATGTGGTAAGAACCACCCTAGGAAGGATTCTGCTAGGCAGCTGGTTCAATGCCATCGTTGTGGCCGGTTTAGGTACCATCGTTCTAGTATTGTACCATTACAAGTAGTATTCTTGAAAGGCAGATATTTTTGTAGGGGATGATAACACATAAGTTGTTTGGGCATGAGAAAGGCTTAGAGCTTTAGTGCTTTTTAGCATGAGAAAGGCTTAGAGAGCGCAAGACCACCTTAAAGCACTCACCTAAATGCGATGAGCTAGTTATAGCCTAACAAGTAGGTTGATGTCATCATGGCTATGTTCAGATTGTCTTCTCTTCCTACTTACATGTTGTTTGACTTGGTTGCTTCACACAACTTCATGTTTACTACTTTCATAGCTAGGATAACTATGATTCCTTCTAATAGGATGGAGAATTCTATTGTGCTCCCGTTTGGGCATAGAATTCCATGGTATAGGCTTTATAGAGATGTAACGTTAACTGTTAGAGGAATTGAGAGTCCGGTAGACCTTGTAGAGCCCGAGCTTTGGGACTTCAACATTATCCTTAGGATAGATATGCTTATGAGATAGCAGGTGTTGATTGACTGTGCATAGAGGCATATGATTCTTAAGGTACTGCAAGGTGCTAGGGTTTATTACCAAATATTCATGCCCACACCTTCAAGGATGATGGTGTTTGCAGTGGTGCTCAGTACTTTAGTGTGTAAAGGATACCCACTCATCTTGTGTAAAGTTCAATATATAGATGTTAAGGAGCCATCTATTAAGGAGATTCTAGTTGTATGAGAGTTTCCATATGTGTTTCCTGAGGAGATCTTAAGGATGCTACAAATGTGTGAGATAGACTTCAAAATAGACCTTCTAATAGGGGCAGAGCTTGTGTCGAAGGTGCCCTATCACTTGGCACCTATTGAGATGGTAGAGTTGTGTAGTTAGTTGGAGGAGTTGCTAGAGAAAGGTACATTTGACCAAGTTTATCACCTTAGGGAACACCATTCCTTTTGGTGAGGAAGAAGGATGGTATGTTGAGGCTGTACATTGATTATGATGGGTTAAACTAGGTTATCATGAAGAGCCATTACCCTTTACCATAGATCAACAACCTCTTCAATAAGTTAAGTGGGGCTATAATGTTTTCAAAGATAGATCTTAGATCAGGGTATCTTTAGCTAAGGATTTTTGAGGACATGTTTAAGACAAGTTTCATAATGTTGTAAGGCCATTATGAGTTCACTGTGATGTCCTTTTGCCTCACAAATGCACCAGTGGTGTTCATGTCTCTCATGAACTACAACTTCTAGCAATGTCTTGATTAGTTCACTGTGATCTTCATCAATGATATCTTAATTCACTATTGGACTCATAAGGAACATGAGTAATACCTTAATTAAGCTTTAGCGTAATACATCAATTTTTTAAGGTCCTCAATGTGTACTAATCTAAGTATTTTATGATGATCTAATAGTGTTTGATCTTATTTTATTCATGTGTGTAATAATGTTATATTTATTGGATAAGCTAGATTTGATTAGGGGAAATATTTGGTTTTATAGAGACACTAGCTCTGAGGTACCAATTGACTAGTTTGTTCATCAAAAATTGATTTATAGAATCCATAAAACTAATAGAATGATTTAGGCACCAACCGACTGGTTGGACTGACCTAGCTACTCGTCAAATTTTATTTTTTTCCTAAAAACTTTCCTAAAATATTTCCAACATCATAACTAAGTTTTAGATGGTGTGCCTTCAGTTTTTTCAAAACATCTTAACCTATATATACAGTTTTGATTATTTTCAAGGGATTCACAGGGGAAGAAGGCATAAGGAGTTACTTTCATACCCTTGGCTCAATTGGTCTCTTCGTTTATACCATCCCTCCCTTATATAATGTTTTTGAGTGAAGTTTTTTATATATACAACCTCAATAGATATGTTGAGCTTCAATTCTCAACCATTTATGCCATTGTGCCTTTCTTATGTTCGAAATTTTTAAGGCACATTACCTAGATCCTAGCAGTTTCACCAAACTCGCTAAAGGTAGATAAAATACCACTTTAAAACTTTGAAAACCTTCAATTTGAACATTTAATTTAGGCAAGGGTTGGAGTAATGATTCGGTGATACAATTCTCATTTTTCTCTCTTCTTCCTTAACCTTTGAATTACCTTATTTTCTTCACATTCTCTTTACCTTTTTTTTTTCCCTATGGTTGTATCCTAATTTTATCCTCCCATTCTAGTCCTCTTAATATCTCTTTCTTATTTTAACTTAAAATAAGATAGAGTTAGATGTGGGAAAAGAGGAGGGTTTAATTTCACCCTTAACACTCTTTGTTTTCTATTTTGAAAGGTAGGGTTTTCTTTGTGAATACCACTTCTAGGTCTCTTATTTCATTTAATCTTCTTCATATTATTTTAGAGATATATTCACAGAGTTTAGTTAAGCTTTTTTTGAAAGGTATTTTAGTGTAGGAAAAGGGATTTGAGATTTCAAAGAGTTATGCTCCTGGTATTTTGCTCAACTTTTATGGTAAATCATTATATTCCCTCATTATTATAGCAATGGTATAGGCAAGTGAAATAAGACTACTATAAGTCTTTAGTATCTTGAATATTAAATATTAAATATGCTTGCTTTATCTAATCACAAATGAACAAATAAGTTAGTATGAGATTTGGCTTAAAAGTTCATATAATTAGATCTTACATTTAAAAGTTTGGATTTGAATCCTCTTGATGTTCTTGGTGTTAGGAGATAATCATATATGTGATGTGCGAATTTGATGCCCTATAAAATGGCTTACTAAGAAGAGAATGTGAATGCATGATTTCGAAAAGCAAGTGCCAAATATGCTAGTATGTCTAGCTACAAATTTTGAAATAATGTTGTTGTGTAGCAAGTTGATTTGTGCATATTTTATATAAAATATCTTAAATTACCTATGTTTAGTGTCTAGATTTGTATGAACAAGCTATGAAACCTAATTATGGGTCATTGGTGTGTTTGTAGACTACTTTCACCTAGACCAATCAAATGATTGATTTGTAGCTTCAAGGATTTTTGTCTAGGATCTAAATTGATGAATTGGCTAGTAGAATAGTGGAATTGTTAAGTCAACTGATCGACTCTTTTGTGTGTAAATCTAAAAGTCTTAACCTTGAGTTAAACCTATCAACTTGTATAGCCAAAATGATAGATTGGTTATCAGAAAAGTCAACTGTGAGGCTCATGAATTGATTGGTTGGTCACCACTAGGAGGTTGGTAGTGTCCTAAAGAATCGATTGATCCATGAAACTAGAAGCTTGGTAAGTGAGACCAAGTAATTGGTTTCTAAATAGATTAACTGGTCTCAACTTGTTTTATTTTCCCCCATATTTTCTTCTTGGACGTGAAATCTAAAATTTTCTTATGCTTAGCTAACGATCTAGTAGGTTGATAACTATGGAATTATCTAGATTAAAAAAGTTAAATAATTTATTAAAGGTAATAAAAAGAAATCATTCAATGCTTAACCTTAGTGTAGCCTTTAGTCTTCTTCATGCACATAATATGAATAAATGTTCAAATGGCTAATGATACGTTGTCCTTAGGGATAGCATTGGATTAAAATGATGGAAGATAGACATTGAGTAGCTTCCACCATTGGCCTGAAATAAGAAACCCGTAAGTAAAATAGATTAGCAAAGATAAAAGATAATAATACAATCATATAGGATGGCTGGAGTTAACATCACCTACAATTAGAAATTTTCACTAGGCTAATTAAATAAATAAATAAATAGTTGTAAGTTAATATTAAACTCTATTTACCTATAATTGGACCTCCACCTTAGCCTTAGGTATTTAATTGGAAAATCCTTCATTAAATAGGTAAGCCTATGATTGAATAGCAAACTATAACCTTAACCTAGGCATGAGCTACAGTTGGATAATGAATAAGAGAATAAATGGAAATTCGATTGGTTGGCCTGGATCATTATAGGCATTATTATTAATTGATGATTGCACTCTTTGGAATAATGGATGGTGTAATGGGATGATCTCTTAAAGAGACCCTAAATGGGAACATTGGTTGATATAAGAACCCTATATGGCTTTGTTGAATGAAAAAGGCTTATATGCTTTGTATGATATTGTTGTGGGTCTTTATATGAAATGACTTTCAATAACTAATATGACACTAAACACTTAAAGTAAAATGAGCACTATGAAAGGTGTGGATTATTCAATCCTCGATTAGCTATCGGGGATTAGTATGTCTTCGGGGCTTTTTTCCTTCAGGTGGAATTTGAGTTGATCTTCGGATCCTCATTAATCTCAAAGCCTTTTCAACTCTAAACACTTATGATGTAATCAGGGGTATCGATACTAAAAGGCTTGGTCACCATATGATGGATAGGAACCTAGACTTATGACTATTTGGTTTCCTTGGTATGAGTTGGGATTTTGGTCTATTATTACTTTAGTAGGAGCATGTAATTATGCCCTTTTTATTTCCTTTACATGAGCTAGGAATTCAAGACATTGTGGCCTTGTATGAATCAGGTGGTTTCAGACATTGTGGCCTAATGGTTGACAGGTTAGAAGGTTAAGGTGGAACATAAGTGTCTTGTGGGTTTAGTTAAGCCATTAGAGGTCCTTGAGTGGAAATGGGATAATGTGTTAATGGACTTATTTGTTAGGTTACCAAAGAACCATAGTTCTTCAGATTTGATCTAGGTAATAATTGACTGATTGACTTAATCAATATTATTCCTATCGATAAAGTCAACATGGAGTATGGAGTAGATGGTCAATGCATAAATGGATCAAAGCTTTTAGGATATATCATAAGATGAGGTACGTAAGGACATTATGTCATATTGAGATTTTAGATTCTTGTCACAATTATAGTAGAAGTTACAAGCAGCTTTTGGGATATAGCTTAAGATGAGCAAAGCTTTCCATCTAGCTATAGAAATGCTGATTGTCCATACTATTTAGACCTTAGAAGATATGCTTTGAGCTTGTGTACTAGAGTTTCATTGTAGTTGGGAGGACACCTTGGACTTAGTGGAGTTCTCCTTAAACAAAATTCATCATGCAAGCATATAGATTGCACTTTTTGAGGCACTTTATGGACTAAAGTATAGTAGTTTCATGTGTTAGTGCGATTCTAGTGAGGTAGTTGATAATTCAAGACTGGATGAAGGCATCCTAGGATAGACCAAAGAGATACACAAATCTATTGAGGAGAGAAGATGAGTTTTAGGTAAGGGACCGAGTCCTTTTGAGAGTTTTATCAACTAAGGAAGTGATTTGTTTTAGTCATAAGGGCAAGCTTAGCCAGAGGTTCATTAGGCCTTATGAGATTTTGGATTAGGTTGGAGAGTTTTCTTCCCATCTTTCCTTTCCTATTGAGCTTTCACACATGCATGATGTTTTCCACATCTCTTAGTTGAAGAGGTACATGTTCAATCCTTAACACATTATTGAACTAGAGTTTATTAAGCTTGTTGAGATGAGGCCACTTGGGAGTCTAATTAGGAAATCAAGATGAAGTATCAAGAGCTATTTGCTTAGGTGTGTTGCACGGGTAATGTCGCCTCTTTTAATGGGGTAATACACTTCTCTTACATAATAACCCTTACTTATTATATTCTTTTGGTTGATTGCTTATGGTTTTCTTATGGTTTGAGCCTACAATAGTACTTTGTTTTGTGGACCTGGGAATTAAGTTTCTTTTAAGGGGCGGTGTTATAATATCCCATCCCATAATTTTATAAAATGTGTTTCAAATTATGTTGAATAAAATACATTATTTTTATATTAGATTGGGCTTGAAATTTAATAGAAATTTTAATTTCAGGGGTATCAATTGATTAGTTTATGTAATTGATCGAATGGTGCACCAAGGAATTAACATTCTTCTTTTCGAAAAACTAGTTGATTAGTTTACCTAAATAGATCAATTGGTTGTCATGTCATTTTAGACCCATTTCTAATTTTGATTGAAATTCCTCTACAATTCTTATGAAAACTTAAAATTAGAGTCTAATTATGCTAATGAACATATTTTAGTGCTCCAAAATTATTTTTACATTATTTGAATCATTACATAATTTAATTAGCCAAAAATATTTTTCCAAAAAAAAAAATTTTGAGGCAAGCCTTACCTTTTCTTTTCTCCCTCACCTATCCCTCTCTCTTCTGGTAAGTGGGGTGCAAGATTTAATTTGTGGACCATCTCCTAACTCACTAACCTACTACCATGTGCATTACAGACTACACTCAACCCCCAACACCCCATCAAGTAAGCCCTCACATCTTAGTTTCCCACACTCAACCTTAACATTCTCATCTCTCTCTCCTTTGAATTTTGTTCTAGCCTTTCCTCAATACCTTTCATTTCCAAACAATTTTTATTTTGCACTTATTGTTCTAGCTTTCTTCACCCTTTTCCTTCTAGAAAATTTCTCAAGTGTTGAACATCCCTTTATTTTCTCTTTTCTCCTATCTATTGAAAAAAATAGATACTTACTCTAGTTTTCTCCCTTCTTTTTGCAAGAATTGTGTTAGTTTTTCTTCTTCTAATCTTTTTATTCCATTGTTATCTAATTTAGGTGTGTGAGGTATCACAATATAAGTCCCCTAACATTTTATATTGTTCTTTCTTAGATAGGTGTGGTATCCTAACTTTTTAGCCTTCATAGCGGAAAATTAAAGGTGTGGTGGATAAGGTCTCATGATGTGTTGTGGATGTGGTGTCATAGAAGAAAAGGCCCTTTGATGTATCCTGACCTTATTAGTGTGTATTTTTTTCCATTGTGATTATTTGTGCCTCCATAATTTTTGTTCATGATGGAGAATTGGCTGTAGCCAAATAAATAATCTTATTAACAAGGATTTGTGTGGTCACTAAAGGAAAAATTCAAATATGGTTTATATTAGATGGATTATGATATTTTCCATATGTTTATACTTCTATGATTTCCATGCAATCATACCTAGTTGTACTACTACTTGAGGTTAAGCGTTGAGCTATATCGTTATGATATCACTACATTGTTATGCAACATCAATGTTCAACACAAGCCTTACCATATTTTAGGTGGTATATTTTACTAGTACTTCAATGTACTGATATTGCACTTTTTTCGTCACTATGATGATGTAGCTTCTGGTCCAAGTAGTAGATGACTTGTAGGTTTATGACTATATGTTAGAGTTTGTTAAGGGTAAGTTAGAGTTTGTTAAGGGTGATGACATAGACCATTAGTGGGTCATTGCTTATTATTAAAGATTTATGTCTATGCCTATGAGTTAGGCAAACCAACTGGAAGTGTTTGACCCACTATGTTGAGAAGTTTTACATTTTTTGTTATTAAACTCTTAGCTCTATGTTCTATATTTTGATTTGTAAATTATCATAATCATTCTATCAATAATAATGTTCTTGCCCATATTATCTTATTTTTTCACGTTAATATTATGAGCATGCATCTTTTTTTACTATTCCATTTTTACCTTGTATTAGGTATAGGGTAGATGATGATCATACCTCTCTTATAGTTGATGTACTAGTAATATTCCTTATTTTTCCCTAAGACTTCTGCATTGCCTTAAAAAAGAAATTTTCTAGTTCTAAAATTAGCGATGGTATAGTCTACCCCCAAGTATTATGTTCTATGTCACATGTACTAGTAGTGAAAATCCTCAGCACGACACATAGACAGACCTCCAACTAAGGGCACTTACCCCATGCTCCTGCAATATCTTGGTGGAAAGCTTCCTCCTAAAAATGCATTCTTTCTCTTACTTCCTAATTGAGAACTTTTGTCCTATTTGACTCAGGAAGCCTTTAAAGCCTAGTTGTACATCTTTACCATATCCAATGGAGTAACTCCATTAAGAGCTCTTCATATTGGATCCCTAGACAAATCTTAAAGTGGTGGAGTTGCATCACCTTATTAGATTCCTCTTCCAGAGCAAATAAGACCAAATCCATGAATAGAGTGTAGTAATCCTCAATGGGTATACCCCCTTGCCAAAGTACCACAAACACATCGTACTTCTTCATAAGGAGGTGATTCGGCTAGAAGCGAGCACAAAATGCCTCTAGGAACGATCCCTGTGTAATACCTCAAAACTTTTCTCTAAGAATAAATAATAGAATAATAAAATATTAAATAAAATAAAATATAGGTGCACATTATAATAATAATTATAATAACACTAATAATAATAATAATAATATAATATAATATTTAAAATTTTATTATTAATTGGAAGCCTTATTTGAATTACCTAGCCTAAAATAAATTATTAGTAAAATTAATAATTTTTAATTATTTTAGTAATTCATCAAACTACCTAAAAATCCCACCATCTTTTCTTTCTTTTCTCTTTCTCTTCTTTTTTTAGTTTTCTTCCTATTCTCCTTCCTTTTATTTTCCTTTTTCTTTCTTTATTCTTCTTTCATTTTTTCTTTTTCCCTTATCAAGGTTGTACTGCAATAACCCATCATTCTCTTATTTCTTTTCTCCCTCAAATGGCCCAAATGCCCTTCCCTTATTTCCCCTTGGGCAACATCCTAATTGCCATCCTTTGTTTCTTCTTTTCCTCCCTTTTTTCTCCTTTTCCATTTCTCTCCCCATCCCTTGCCTCCCATTTGCAATTGTGAAACACACCACCTCCACATTGCCATTTCTGTCCTAACCACCACTACACCTAGCCAACTCCTTACCCTCTTCCCTTTCTAGCCATGCAGGCCATGCACACTCGCATGTCCTTCTACACTCCCCTCTACACACCCCCTACATGCTCTATACCCTGACACTCTTCCCCTTACATGGAGGCCTACCATTCTTATCTCTATCATCATTAGCTACCTAGCAATTGATTACCTGTGTTTCCTTCCTCTGTTGTCATTACCCTCCCTCACTGCCTATAAATACCTTCCAACTCTAACTCTACTCTCCTTCTCCCTCAGATGTCTTTTTCTGCCTCCTTTACTACCCTACCTTCGATAGCAGCCGTAGCCAAGCCACGTTGCTGCCCCAGCTCCACTCCCTTCCCTTCCCTACATCACCAACACCTACTTAGCCCCACACCTCCCCCTTTCCTGCCTTCCTCTCCTCTCCCAGGGTCTATGAGATGGGCAGGTTGTGCTACCCTACACCACCTCATACCACAGTCATCATATACCCATTTCCCACTCCCTACACCTCCACCTCTTGTATAGCTTCCTACCTTGTGCATTAAGCTATCTCCACCACTTTTCCACCTCCATTTTCCTTATCCTCTCCTCCCTCCCTCTCAAGCCATCACCACCGATACCACAGCACACCACCACCTACCTTACTAGTCCCCTAGTGTTGACACTACCACAACCCTAAAGAACCAAGTTCTACTCCTTTCCTAACCTAAAATCCACTCCACCTTAAGCCATCACTGCCATTACAGTAACCATCATTGTATCACTGTCGTAACCATCACCGCTCCACCCTCCATGCCTCTTGCTTATTTTTTTCACACCACTCTCGTCTTCATCCATTTAGAACAAGGCATTATTATTTGATTAAACAAATAATAAAAGGGAAAATGTATCAAAATGGAAAATTAGCCTAAGTTATGTGTTTGCTAGTGGAATGGTCTCTAGGGAACAAGGCATCTAGGCACTACTATTGCACATGGACTAGTTTGGTTCTAGCTCAATAATCTTTTAATTTAATTTGTTAGTGTCTTATCTATGTCTTATTCAATAGATACCTTCTTAATAAACATGCATGCCGACTGGACTTCCCATTCTCATCGTTTTCATACCTACCTTTTTAAAAAGCACTATCCCATATCGTGGGACTTCTATGCAACCTATAGCTCCTGTATATATTCTCTTTCCCTTACTCACCATGAAAACCCAAACTACTATATATGTTGGTTGAGGCACACTTGCCAATATCTCAAGTTTAACATACCACCGCCTTTTAGGGTTTTTCTCTTAAAAACCCTAATACGACGTATGTGGCCTAACCTCTCCCTATCATAAAAGGGCCATGCTACCTTTGCTTCCAACTTATCACTCAACTCAATCTTCACTCAACATCAAAACCTTACTTCCCCTCCCACACGTGTTGTTGTGAAAACCCTAGTTAGCCACACCAAACCCTAGCACTTCTCCTTTCTTTTATATCGCTTATTCATCATCTACGCAAATCATTTCCTTTTCCACTTGACTAAATCCGCCCTCAATGTGACACCCTTTCAATCTTATCCTACACTCTCCAACCACTTCCCACTAAATTTCCTTTCCACATGCTTCCCCCACTTAGGATCCTTCTCACTAACCCTAGTCATGTCCCGCATGCAACCTTATACCAACCTACATACTATTTTTCCCTTATGGAATCTAATAATCCAAACTACTCTTCCCTCAAGTTTATGAACCTATATGTCACCTTTTTCCATGTAAAAGTTACTCCGATGGAAAGACTAACCACCCCATATAAGTCTTATACTTCCCATACAAGATTATTCCATCCTTCTATTTCATTCTTATAATCCTTTTATTTTTCCATGAATAAATCATGAGATACTCAGACCTTTCTTTACTTCCTTTTATCTTCCCACAACCTTATCATACTATCTAGGGAATCTAAGAATGCAGGTCATATAGGGAAACAATACATAAGGCACAACACAGATACAAGTCACATCACCACATTACATATGTCATAAGACATATATTACTTACCTTAGCTCAATGCTTAGCATGTTGCACTATAAGTATGTAACCCATAACCACATAAGATAAATACATATAAACAACACACATAAACATGTAGAACACAAATAGGGCCTTAACAACATCAATACCTAGAATGACACTAAGCTTAAAGAACAACTTCTATGCCTCCTTAGGGGACAGATTTGGTTAATATATAGGAGTGGAACTTAAGTGTTAACTTCCTTCTTATTCCTTTCATTATCCCCTAATTGATTTTGAGTAAGAACTAATATTAGTAATGATAATAATAATAATCCTAATAGTATTAATAAGTTTAGTATTATTAAAGAGGCCAACAATAATATTAGTGGTAGTATTAACCCTAATAGGATTAGTAGTAGTAATGATGATAATATTAATAATAATGGCTAAAAAGTAATAATAATAATATGATAATAATGGCATTAATAATAATAATAAGGCTAAAAATCACAATTATATAAAATAATCTATACTTAAGTGATAACAAAGGTTAGGGTATAACAAGAAATGGAGGTGGTGGCTAGGGAGGTGGCAGTGGTAGCTGGGGTGGAAGTGGTGGTGATTTGAAGTGGTGGAAGTGGTTGTGGCAAAGGAAGGGATGGAAATGGGGTGTAATGGTAGCTCAAGCTACCCACTTCGAACAGGTAGGGTGAGTTGTGTAAGAGGAGTTAAGGGTGGGGAGTGGTCTAGTTTTGTGAAGGGTAATGTAAGGAAGAGTTTGGGTGGTGGTTTGGAACGTGGCGATCCAAGACAGTAGTTTGGGCAGCATTTAATGATGTGGATGTGGGGAATTTTTTGATGTTTTTACTAGAGAAACAAGAGAGGAAGAAGGGTGAGGGCTATGGTATTTATAGGCATGAAGATGAGAAGAAGACAATGGAGGAAAAGGACAAGGGAGTAGTTGGGGTAGGGGCTCGCCGATCGATGATGGCAAGCCGATACAAGCCTACAAGGATGTGGGATTATAGGGGGTAGGTGGTGATTTTGGCAAGCTACATGGGCAATTAGTGATGGTGTTAGGGTTGTAAAGGGTGGGGGAGTGCTATATGCATGCCCTACAAGGTAGGTCAATGGGAGAGTGAGGGAGAAAGGGAAGCCATGGTTTTAAAGTAGCCATGCACAACAGAAACCAAGAGAGAAAGGTAGGAAATAGGGGTAGAAGGGAAGAAAACGAAAAAGGGAATGGAGAAAGGGGAAGGATGGGTGACACTGGGCCATGTGAGGGGGAGAAAAAGAATAAGGAAGTGGGTTATTCTATGGGAAGAAAGAAGGAGAGAAAGGCAGGAAGAGGACAAGAGATTTAGGCCACACGGGCAAGGGCTAGAGTAGGGGGAGAGAAGGAGAAAGAAGAAAAAGGAAGAAAAGGAAGCAAGAAAAAAGAAAAAGGAAAAAAAGAAGCGAAAAAGGAAAAAAAAAGGAAATTAAGGTGTTAGGGGTATTTGGGGTGTTCTTTATATCTTTTAAATTTTTAAAAAATAATATTATGAGTAAAAATAAATAATTAAATTTCATTTTTATATCAATTTGAAAATTTTGGTTAAATATTCCTAAATTTCATTTTAATTAACAAATTATCCTTATCTATCCTAATTTAATCCTATATTATTTCTTTCTTTTCTTTATCTTAATTACCCTAATTATATTAACATTATTTTATATAAAAATATATATATAGATTTAGTTAATATTACATATTAACCCCTATTTTATTATTAGTTCCTAAATTAAATTTTTGGGTTATTAATGTGCATGTGATAAATAATGATAAGATAACTTTGCTATGTATGATGACTTGGTCATGGCATAATATTTTGTAGTATTCTAGGGTTGCATTAGAGAGAGTATCATCCAGATATTCTCTCTTTTTAGTTTCTATTTTAACATTTCTTTTTAGTTAAACAATGTTTTGTATTTTAGTACTGGTTAATATCAACACTCAAGTCTCTTTATGTTATGAAACTCTTTCTTGTTGTCTTTTATTTTTGTTGCATCTGTTTCTTTTATCCTTAGAAGGATAGCTAGGGCCAAACTTATATTAATTATAGTTGTAAGACCCCCTCTTATGGTATATGTTTTTTGTAATAAAACAAAAATTTTAAATAGTAATTTTTAGGGTTGTTATAAGTTGATATTTGAGCTATATATCTAATAACCATGCTTCACTTCTATAAAATTTGTTTACAACAATGTCTTCTTGGATTTTTCACATGATTTTATACCTTGGAAAGTTTTCATTTAGCAAACATATATGGATCACTTGGTGAAGAAACGAAAAAAGGTAGCCTAGGAAACCCTTAAAGGAGTAACTTGTGTAAAGTAATAAACTAGCAGGTTCAAACCCACATCGTCCCTTCTTTTGCAGTTGACTGATTTATGATGAATAGACTATTCAGATGACTCATGGAGGCCTTTAAGGTATTCATGGAATTTTTGCAGCACTAGCCCTAATGTTAGCCTCCAACCCTGCCCTCACTTGATCATAAAGAGGGTGCTAGAGAAGATTAGTTATAGAGGGTCACTAGTCATCACCCTCCGTTGTATGTTAATAAGGAGGATCTTGTGATCTTAGAAGGATGGATCCAAGACATGGATTGCACCTTTGAGTTATTGATTGTCCCCTAGCTCATCAGTCTAATATCATGGCCTTCTTCCTCAAAGGTGTTGTGGATTATTGGTGGTTAAGTTGCCATACTCATGATGGTCCATAGATCTCCTAGGATGCTTTCAAGAACATGTTGTGTTCCCGTTTCTTCCCAAAAAGTTTGAAGAGAGATAAAGTTAAGGATTTCATGCAACTCACATTAGGGTAATGATCATGAGATGGTACTAAAACTATTTCATCGAGTTTACCATGGTATACTGGTTTGAGAAGGGGATCCATTTCAGTATTTGTCGAATGATGGCCAGTGATTTTATTGAACTTGGTCACTCTACACAAGCATCCATGAATTCTAGCCACCATAGTCTAAGATCAAGCATCAAACTTGCGGAAAAGATGGCCATAAAGCCATAATTCTAGAAATATGACCTAGCTCCAAGGAGTAGGACCCTTAAGACATTAGCAAAGAGGCCAGTTAGGAGCTAGGGGCTTCCAAGGGATTTTTCCAACAATTTTTGTGGCAGGAACCACCTGGGACATTATTGTGGGGGTAAAGCTTTGAGCTATAAGAATTGTGGTAGACTAGGCTAGCGGTCCTTCAAGTACCATAACTAAAAGAGCCTCTATCAGCCCTAAGGTTATTATTTCCTATAGAGAGGACAATGGATGCCTCAATAGTAGGCTTACTAGTAGAATACCTACTAGGCACTACCTTAGTAGTTCTAGTAGAGGGCATCTACCCTAGTTGGTGCACAAGGCCAAGAGTTTATAGGGAGGTAATAGGGACCTAATCCTTTTCCTCAAAGAGGCATTCAGACTTGGAGCATTGAAAGTTACAGAGGGATTCATTAGGGAGGTCAGTCAAGTGGGTTCACGAATGTCATTAGCTAGGCAGAGGCTAATAGAAAGTTAGACGTGGCTACAAGTATGTTTACCATCATTTCTTTTCAACTACATGTGCTATTAATTTTTAGCTCCTCTTTGTCATTCGTTTCTGTTGCATTTATTCCTAGGGCTGACTAATCACCATCAGCTAGAGTAGCTATATATGTGATGTTACGCTCCAGAGGAAGGACAACCTAAAATAGGTTTTACATATAGGTGGCCTTAGTTATACGTAGGATAGTATTCCTAGTGGACTTGGCTAAAGTGTATCTACGGAATTTGATTTCATATTAGGGTTGGATAGGCATGGGAGATACTATACAATGATATGTTTTGTAAAAGAACATGTTTCATTATGAGGTCAAAAGGGTACTAAGGTTTCGTATAGGAAGTCTTAGTCCAGGCCCACGATGGTGTCTACTATCACACTATACTCATTGATATGAAAGGGGTACCCAATATACTTATGTAGTGTCGAGGAGCTAAACAAGGATTTTATAGTCTTGGGTGATATTCCTATGGTTTGGGACCTGCTTAATGTGTTTCGAGAGAAGATTCCAAGCATACGATCAATGCATGAGATGGATTGCACTATCGACCTAGTGCTAGGAGTGGAAGTAGTGTCAATGGCCCCTTATAAGATGGCACCAATGGAGTTGAACGAGATTAAGACTCAGCTAGAGGAGCTATTAGGCCAATGATACATCCGACCGAGTGTGTCTCCATGGGGAGAACCATCCCTATTCCTAAAGAAAAAGGATGGGAGTCTTCATCTCTACATTCATTATTGACGAATGAATCAACTTATTTTTAAGAATCGATATCCACTACTGAAAATCAACAACCTTTTTAATTAGCTATGGGGTGTTACAGTCTTCTCCAAGGTTAGCCTAAGATCTGGATACCACCAATTACCCATTGTGGAAGTTGAAATTATGAAGATGTCTATCCAAAAGTAGTATGTACACTACAAGTTCATGGTGATAACTTTTCGGCTCAACACCAAAACTATTGCCTTCATAAATTTGATGATAAGGATCTTTAGGCCTTTTCTTAACCAGTTCTTAACCAGTACATGTATTCAATACTATTTAAGTGTCAGTTTTTTCTTCCAAAATTTGCTTTTCTAGGGAACATAGTGTCGGCTGGAGGAGTCACAATGAACCTGACAAAGAATGTAGCAGTTATAAAATGGAAGTCCCCCACAAATGTATCTAATTTTTATAACTCTTTGGGATTTGTCAGGTATTATAGACATTTTTGCCAAACATTTCAAGGATTTTCTATCCTCTAATAAATTAGTTGATGAAGATAGCTAGGTTTCACTAAGATGAATCTTACAAAGGGTTATTATAGGAATAGAAGAAACATTTGACCATAGAACCTAACATAACTCTACTATCATGATTTGAGGGATTTTAAGTTTATAGTGATGCATTCAAGCATGGGTTAGGGTGTGTACTAAGGTAAAATGTTAAGGTGCTTAATTATGCCTCCTATTAGTTAATGTGGGACAAATAAAACTACTCAACTCATGATCTAGAGTTGGTCATGATTGTTTTTGCACTAAATATTTGTAAGCATTACTTATGTAGGACCATATGTAGATTCTTCACCAATTATACGAGCCTTAAATACATATTCACTTAGAAGGAGTAAAACATGAGGCTGAGGAGGTAGCTAGAGTTGATAAAGGATTACAATATAAAGTTGACACACCACGAAGGAAAATCCAATATGGTTGTTAGTGCCCTAAGTGGGAACACCACACACTCTGTGAACTACTAGTTGGTATTCAACTAGTGACTAGAGGAATTAGGTGAAATCAAAGTGCAGCTGATCTAGTAGGGTGATCTCGAGGTTTGCATGAGCACCTTAAAGGTTACATAAATAATTTTTGATGAGATATATGTCTGGTAGCCTAAGGTTGCCAAGCATGAGAGGATACAGAAGATGACACAAGATGGTTGAGCTAAAGGGTTCTAGATGCACAAAGATGGTAGTGTTAGTTACAACGATGATTAGTGTTCTATAGGGGTGCATAGAGCTAAAGAGGGTTTATTGGTGACTCCACATCAAGTAGGAGGTAACTAAGTTTGTGCCACGATTCTTGACCTATCAAAAAGTCAAGATTGAGCATTATAGATCTGTAGTATATCTGCAAGGATAGTCCAGCCTATGGAAGTGCCAAGATGGAAAAGGGACTCAATTTTTATGGATTTTATTAGTAGGTTGCCCTAGACATGCAATGATTATGAGGCTATATAGGTTATTATGGACAGATTGACCAAGTCAGCAGTATTTATGCCAATGAAGGTAGCCTAGAGCATATACTAGTTGACTAATGCTTATATAAAATTTTTGTTATCTAGCATGGTGTGCCTACATATATTATCTCCAATAGGGACTCAAGGTTCTTCTCTTACTTTAAGGGAAAGTTGAAAAAGGTTATAGGGATGAAGCTGAAGATGAGTACTACCTTCCATCTAACAACTAACGGGTAAGCTAGAAGGACCATTTAAACACTTGAGTGTACATTAGTGGCTTTTACTATGGATTTTTAAGGTCGTTGTGAGGACTTTTTGCAGTTGGTAGGGTTCTTTTACAACAATATCAACCACACCAATATAGGAAAGGCACCCTTTGAAGTTATATATGGACAAAAGTGCTAGACACCTGTGTGCTAGAGTGTTATCAGTGAGACGGTACTGATGGGATCTAAGTTGATTGGGGAGATCACTCGTTAGGTCCATTAGATCAAGGACATGATGAAAGTTGTTTAGAGTTAGCAGAAGAGTTACGTAGATTGGAGATTCCATGGTAGCAACTTTGAGACTAAGGAAAAGGTATTACTAAAGGTCTCCCCACTAAGGTAGTGTAGAGGTTTGGCTAAAGAGGTAAGCTAAGCTAGAGATATATCAGACCTTACAAGATTTCGAATAAGATTGGTGACGTTGCTTACTGGCTGGCGCTCCACCATAATTAGCACGTGTCTACAATGTCTTCCACATCCAATATTTGTGGAAGTATATATCAAATCTTTCCCACACAATCCAATATGATGAAGTCAAGCTTGATGACTCTCAGACCTAAGAGGAGAGATTTTTGCATATCCTTGATACCAAGCTCCGATAGACTGAGATAAGTGTAGTACCACTCGTGAAGATTCTCTAGAGCTTCCATAGGGTGGAGGAAGCCACCTAGGAAGCTAAGAAGGACATGGGCAAGCCGTATCTTAAAATCATCACTTCAGATCTGACAATTCTTAGAAAACCCTTTTTCCATTAAGGTGGTAGTAGCTAATAATGTGTATTCTTGCTTTAATGGTTTTTCACGAGGACCATCTTACTCCCTATTAGCTTTTCTTGTTACTAGACTTTGGCTTGTGACTTCTAGGTGAAGTAATATTTTAATGGGGTAGTTTGTAATACATGAAAAAAATTTCTAAGACTAAATAATGGAATAATGAAATATTAAATAAAATAAAATATTGGTGCATATAATAATAATAATAAGAATAAGAATAATTTGAGATTTAAAAAATTATTATTATTTGGAAGCCTTATTTTAATTACTTAGCAAAAAATAGATTATAGGTAAAATTAATAATTTTTAATTATTTTATTAATTTCCCAAACTACATAAAAATCCTGCTATCTCTTCTTCTTTTTTCATTTTTTTTCCTTTTCTCTTTTTATTATTTCTTTTCTTTATCTTTTTTTTTTCCTTCTTCTTTTTTATTTTTTGCTTTTTCCCTATGTAGGTTGCACCCTATTGTCCTAACAATCCCTCCCCTCCTCTCCTTTTTTTTCTTCCCTGACCTATCTAAAGGCCTTTCTCTTCTTTCCTCACGGACGGTAGCCCAACTTCCCTCTTTCTTTAATACTTTTCCACTTCTCTCCCTTCCTTTCTTCTCCTTTTTTCCTTTATCTCACAATCTCTTACCTCCTATATACAACCCTACAATTCTCTCGCACCATGTTGCCATTTTCATTCTAACCACCGCTACACCCAGCTAACCCCCTTCTCCTTTTTCCTTTCAAGCCATGCAAGCCATGCACATTGGTATGTCCCTTCACTTTTCCCCCAGCATTCCCCTCATATTCCCTACACCCTATAACTCTTCCCCCCAAGAAAGAAAGCTTTTTGTCCTTCCCTCTACCACCTTAGGCCACTATGTGACCGACCACCCTTATCCCCTTCCCTTTTTTTCCTTATCCTCCCTCACCACCTAACTTTACCTCTCCTCTCCTCTCCTTTTCCTTTAATCATCACTTGTTACATCCTCCCCTTCCCTCCCTTTAACCATTTTCGTAGCCTGGCCACTCCACCATCCCAACTCCACTCCCCTCCCTTTCCTACATCCTCATACACCTACTAAACTCAACATCTCTCTTTTTCTCCTCTTTCCATGTGAACAAAGTGGACAGGTCACAACACCCAGCAACACCTTATGCCACCACCACTGTTGACATATTTCCTTGTCCCTATACCTCCACGGTCTATACAGGTGCCCACCTTACGCAACCAACTCTCTTCAATAATTTTTCCCTCTATTTTCCTCTTCTTCTCCTTTATCCTTCTTGATTCTGCCACAAAAGGCACTGCTGCCATGAATCATCACCCCTCCCACTAGTCTACATAGTGATAGCACCACCCACAACCCTAATTAACCAAGCCTCGCTCCTTTTCCCACCCATGAACCACTCCATCTCACATTACTCTTATAACCACTGCCTCACCATCCTCCACTCCACTTTCTTATTCTTTTCACATCACACCCCTCTTCATCCATTTTGAGCTTCTTCAAATTTAAATTATTATAATTATTGTTCTCATCATCATCGTCGTCATCATCTTCATCATCATTATCATTATTATTAGATTATGGAAAGAAAAGAAAAGAGGAAAAAGGTGGACAAAAGAAAAATTATCGTAAGTTTGGTGTTCCCATTTTTACATGTTATAATGGTGTTCATAGGAGCGGAGGCGTAAGGTTTTATTACATCAAGATCGAGGCCATTTTAGTAACAATACAGTTGTAGTTAGGGTTTTTTTTTCTTGTGTGCTTTTGTAATATGATAATTCTATGCCTGCATGAAATATATATGTTTTAAGGCTATTGTGCATCGTGGCTTCCAAGGATATAAGAGAAGAGTATGTGTGGTTTTAATTGCTTTATTAAATGATGTTACAAAATTTTATTATGAGATTTTACATGTCTTGAGAATTGTTGGAAAATTTATGTATTTAAGATTATGAGGCTTTGGTAGGGTTTAAAGGCCAAGGTCATTTTGGGACAAAATGATGGGCCATGGTATATGGAGAAACCTTAAGGGAAAAAGTTAGCCAAATATTATGTGGAAAATTGTTGAATAATAAGTATGATAATTATAAAGGGGTAATTGGCTAAATGTTGCATGGAGAGAGGTCACCATGCATAGAGGTAAGTTAAACTTAATGTGGCTATATCTTAGGGGTGACTAAGGGAGAGGTGGTTGTGAAGGAAGGTTATGGGGGAAGATGATTGTATTGTTGTGAAGATTGGTAAAATATAGGGGAGCCTTTAGATGTTAGGAGATGTGGAAGTACCGAGGGGGTGAAACAAAGGTAGGTCATTATCACATGTAGGAGATAGGGGAGTTGTGTTGTGCCTTATAAATATGATGTGGGATATACCTTATATGGAATATGTGTTAAGTCTAAGGATTATTTGGGACATGTAGGAAAGAGTACAAATAAAAAAGTGAAACTAGGGTTTTAAGAGAAGTAATTTAGGGAGGTTGTTATTGTATGTATGACATAAAGGAGTTGGGATACAAACTTTTTGGGGATATATAATCACAATAACTTATACTTGGTTGTGGAATTTTAGGGATAAATGAGTAGTATAGGAGGGGTTAGACATTTTTAGGCCAAAACTAGGGTTTTGAGGTGTAACCTTAAAGGCTAGTTTTTATCTTATGTGAGAAGTAGGGGAAGTAAGCTATGACTCATGAATAAAAGAGTTGTAATGGCTTTTTTTAGGTTGTTTGATAAATTAGGGACTCAAAAGATCATTAGGGGAAAGGATACCCTAAACCTAGTAAGCCCAAGGTTGGCCCTAGGTGGTTATAGGCTAGGACCCATAAATAGGATGGGCATGGTTGCATGTGATATATGAACTAATAAGATATGAATAAGATACAAATATCTTAAAGTAGAAGCTTACTTGAATTAGGACCAATCATACCTTACATTTGTATACCAGTTAACTCATGAGAATAATAGCCAAGAGCTTGCTACCCTAGGTTATATCACATTTATCGATCTATTAGTGAGAGTAGTGGTTTGGAGTCTAACACATCAAAAATTTACTTAGCCTAATCCCACATCATTAGTACCCTAATTTGATTCTTATCCTAATGAATCCTATATTAGCCTTAACCTATCCTTAATCCTAAAACTTTATCCATTTCCAAAAACCTTAACTTTGATAAACCAAAATTCATGAACCGAAATTAAACCGGCTAAATTTCCATTAATCTTAATTGCCTTTGGCTAATCTAAATCATCCTAGACTAATACTCTAAACCTCTTCTCTTTTTCTTTTCTTTTCCATTTTCCTTTTCTTCTTTTTCCTTTACCCCTTCTCCCGCCAGCCCCTATGCTGCATTTCTTCAAGTTGCACCACCACTTGCACCATCTCCCATCTTGTCCTCTATAAAATTCCATCAACCATCAACCTCACCTCCCTTCTTTTTTTTAATTCATTCTCCCCTCTTTGCACCTGCACCCTATGCACCACCCCCATCACCTTGCATCTCATCCTTCAACTCATGCAAAATTTCCATCAACCATCACCACCCTCAGCCTGAAGCTACCACCCCACCCTAGCCATCCTCTACAACCATCACCATCACCATCACCATCACCGTTTTTATTTTCCTTTCTTCCATGAGTCACCGTACACACACACACATGGGCACACATATATATACCTCACACCCTCCCTATTTATCTCTAGTTTTACATCATTCAACTAATATTTGTGCCAAATAACCATTGCCCAAGCTCCATCACCCTTCTCATTCCCTTCTTCTCCCATTATTCTTCTTATTTCCATTCTTATCCTATTTTTTGGAATTTGCACCACCCAATCCACCACCATAAACACCTTGGCAACCACTCGCCGACGTTTTGTAGTTTAACAAACCACCAAGATTGGCTTCACCTTCCCCACCACCATTTTTGACCATCGCCGCCAACCATCGCATCTTTTCCCTCCTTCCCCCTCTCTTGTGTTGCAGTGTCACAGTATACACTGCTGGTGCACAGCCTACAACATCACCATATAACTCTTAAAATCATCTACGACACAGCCATACAATCACTTTATGGTCTAACCATGTATACTTTCCTAGTCAACCTGATTCTGCATGGTCACGCAACTCTTGGACTACTTGGTCATGCGTTTTAGTTTCTTTCCACTTAGTGCTCTACAGCTATGCAACTTTGGCAATGCCTAGCTAAGCAACTTCCTATTTTAGCCATACAACCCTATTTTCACCCCAAATCTTGTCCAAAGACAACTAAAATTTGACCATAGCTCCACCAGACATTATTTAACACTTCCATGCAATTCAAGTTTCCATTTGACTCTAGTAAATTCCATTTTTACCTTTCTATACAATGCTCTCCCTCTTAATCTTTAACCTTTAATCCCAATCATATTTTTATCTTATTTTAATTGGTGATTTTCTTATTATTTAGGAGGCATCATAGGATTTGCATGCTTAAAGCCTAGTGTTCTAGTTGGTAAAGATACTATTCGATGCTTAAAAATTTTGATGATAATTTCTTATTTGAATAAATGTGTTTTGAGAGATTTTGCTGCTATAATATGTAACAAATATTAATATTGATAATCTGTGATGTTATGCATGTTATGTTGAATGAATATATGATTACGTAAGAGATATCATTCAATTGTTATTTATAACTGTAATACCCTAAAATTTACAACTGAAAATTTTAATTTAATGAAAAGGTTTAGTAGAAGCAAAATCACCAAAATGTAAATTATAGGGATATTACTACCACACTTAGTAATAGACCGGTTCACTTCTACTATTCCAGTACCAACTACTAAGGCTAATTAGGATAGGCATCAAATACAAGTGGATAATTAAAACAAGAATTCATAGAAGGAATGATTCGTTAACTGTGCAGGAAGTCAGACTACAGAAATCAAAAGGTACGGTCCAAAAGTATAGTTTTAAAGTTCCAAACGTTAGAAAGATCGTACATCTGAAATAAACTAAACATAACGATGCAGGAAACATAAGATAGATAATAGAATTCGGCCACATCACTCTCAACCCCCAAGATAGGTCTAGGCTCAACTCTCAACCCTGCCTAATGCGTCGTAAGCATCGTAGGCATCGAAGATAAATTCACCAACAAACACTAAGTTAGAAGGGTCTTCTGCTCATTGGAATGAGTAGCACCCATGAAACGAGAGGTCAGTACACTACGTACTTAGCAAGGTAACCATGCACCAAGGCTAACATATAAGAGTAAATAACATAATTACAACCATATGATAGCATACAGTTTCTCAGGTAAAGAAACGCCCACATTGGTTATTTATTCTCTGGATAGTACTCGTTTCACACCATAATTCTTATCAATCCATGCGTGTACGAGAACCCTACAATTATAGCCAATTGATTGGTCACTTACAGGGCAAAACGCACCCGATCACTATTATACGCTAGTGGATTGGTCTCCAGGGAAAATGCTCCTAGGCTCTATTATGTAGGTGGATCTGTCTTGTCCCAACTTTCATAATGTTCTACCATAAATACTTAGTATCTTTTACGTGTCTTAACAAATTAGTGTTTGGTTTATTGATCTAATAATCCCCTAGTATTATAACCGGTAGATCGGTCACTTATAGGGTAGAGCACACCGAATCACTATTATATGCCCATGGATTAGTCTCCAAGGCACCTCACCACCTGCCCACTATTATGCCTGGGGTTCGGTCTGGGCTCGGCTTAGTAATATTCCACTTTACATGATTAGTATTTTACTCTATCTTATTCAACATATTTCACCCTAGACATGCATGTATAACTCCAACCATACTTATCCTCCTAGGAGGCCCCATCCCATATCTTGAAACTCTACAACTCCTAACTTGCCCTAACATCATTCCCTTAATCAATTTACCCACACCAGGAGCCCCAAATCCTATGTGTGTGGGTTGAGGCCCACCACCTTATACTCCAAAGTCCACTCAACACCTTACCATAGGGTTTTCTCTAGAAACGCTAATTTGGGCCTATGTGGCCCATCCTTTTCTACCTCGCACAACCCAGATTATTTTGTACCCTCATATGTCATGACCCTTAGATTAAACCATCAATTCATGCCCCACTCATTCTCATTTATTTTTATTATATTCTTTTTATGCCTCCACCTACTCAAATTAGGGTTTCCTCCTAAATTCTAGCCTACTCCCCTACGGACCCTTATATTGTCTAATGTACTAATTTCCACCTGAAGCCCACGGTCACCCAAACAACACTTGTCTTACCTTCCTCACAGCCCGAGGCAACTTTTCATACATAAAGTTTGCCACCATGTGGACTCTAACCATCCTATGCAACACCCTCAATATTCACCATGCAAAACCTTATGATTCCCATGTAAACCCTATTTTCTCCTACTCTTTCATTTTATTTTGATCCCTCTTCACCACTCATGGATCATTGGTTATCTAGGTTATTTCTTACCTATGTTAGCCAACTTACTTCCCTTTGGTTAACTTAATTTCTCTTTTTTTCTTTTTCATGCCTCCATCCTATATCACCCTAGTATACATGTCCTAAGGGCCACATCACATCATGTCACAAGTTTTAGCATATCCATATTAACACATATTAGAAGAGAGCACATGAACATACCTCTGTCCCACGCTACGTTACACACAAAATAGGCAAGATAATAGCATATAGAAATTGACCTATAATTATATAGGACATCTAAGGCATGTAAGATACATAGCACACATTTTTCCGTAGTTACACCCTTACCTAAAACGTTGTTGGTCATGGGGTATGCTCTTACACCTCCTAAGGGTTTTGACTTGGTTCACCTGTAAGAGTGAAATACTATGGGTTAATCTCCCTCTACAAGAATTACCATAATTTCCTATCTTACCCCTATCATGGCCTACTAATAAGGCTAATAATGATAATAGTAGTTTTATAATTGAAAGGAGGGTTATTATTCAAAAAATAAGTAATCATGCCTCTACTAACCAAAGTAATTCCTAGTAGTATTTGTAGTATTAACTTAAGGGTTTCAATATTACTAATTATAATATTATTATTATTAGTTTTATAACGATACTAGTATTGTCCAGAAATTCTAGTAATAATAATAATAATATTAGCAATGAAAGAAAAATAAAAGTAGTGGCCATAATGATACTTATATTAATATCACTAGTGGTTGTAGTAGTAGTAATAATAGTGATGGAAATAATAATAATCATAATAATCATAATAATAATAATAATAATAGTAATAATAGTAATAGTGATAATAATGTTGGAAATGATAATAGCAATAGTGGTAATGATAATACTCATAATAACAATAATAATAATAGTAGTAATAATAATAACAATAATACTAATAATAATAATAATAATAGTGATAATGATGATGATGATGATGATGATGATGATGATAATAATGATAATGTCGAGCATCAAAAGGGGTTAGAGTATTATAATGGACCAAGTTAGTATTAATAATATTAGTAACAAAGTAATGATAATAATGATGATGATAATAGTAGTGGTAATAATAATAATAACAATAAGAATAATAAGGATAGTAATAATAACAATGTTGTAGTCTTTTACATAATAATACCATGAATTAGGAATATATCTAGAATAAGAGTTAGAATATAATAATAATGATAATAATAATAACAATAATGATGATAATAATAATAGTAATAACTCCAACTATACTTATCCTCCTAGGAGGTAGAGGTGGCGCTACAAGTGGCAGAACCGGCAACAAACGGCGGCACAGGGGGTGGCGTAGGGTTAAAATGGGCTATTCAGGAGGGTGGCTTAGTTGCATAGATGGTGGTGTAGGGAATGTTTTAAAGGCGGGAGTGGGTGGTGGCAATAGCTGACGGTGGAGAAACAAGCATTTGATCAGGCAGTGGCAAGCGGATTGAGTTTTTGGGCTGCCAAAATCAAAACCAAATTATGGTGGCCTTTTGGGGGTATATATTTTTAAATTAGAAGGGAAAATGACAAAGGGGAGTGGGAGAGTAAGGGGCAAGGGTTATGGGGCTCCAGTTAGCGAGGGTAGGCTAGTACAAGTCTACCTTCGTAGGCCATTTCTTGTCATGGAAAACGAGATGGCACAAGCACAAGAGGGAATGGCTTACAAAGATGAAGTGAAAGGGAAGACAATGGGGAAGAGAGGAAGAGAACGACGAGTGAAACAGTGTGATAAGTGGTAGAAAATCTAGAGCCGATTATGGAAGTTTTAGGTGGTGTGAGAAGAAGAAGACGACATAGGGGAAGAGGCAGTGTAGGATAGATAGTGTAGGGAAAATAAAGAAGAAAGTAATAGGAGAGCCGAACCTATCGGGAGGAGAGAAAAAACAGAACGATGCAGCTTGGGCCACGTAGGGGAGGGGAAGGGGTTGGGCCAGCAGGCTGGCCCAAGTTAGGGAAAAGAGGGGAAAAGGAAGAGAAGGAAAGGAAAGAAAAAGAAAAAACTTGGGGGAAAAAGGAAAAAAGAAAAAGAAAAAAGAAAGAAAAAAGCTAGGTTGGCCTAATTAATATATTTTGGTTATTTTAGAATATTTAATAAAATATTAATATTAAAATAATAATTAAAGATTTTTCTTAAATTTCACTTTAATTAACAAAATACTCAAAATTTTCTTATTTAAATCATTTATTAATTTCTTTTATATTTGATTTATTTAATTAATTTTTCTAATAATTTCTTATTTGGCCATAATTCCCTAAATTAAGGTTTTGGAGTATTTCATCACTATCCCCTTAAATAAAGTCTTCATCGCCGAAGTCACCTACAATTTCCTAGTGTTACAGTAGAGGTATTCAAATTGGATAGGGCACCACTCTTACATCAATAATCATCCCAACTACCCCCTTAAAGAAAACTTTCTAAGAAATTGTTGTATTTGTAGTAAAGAGTTTCGAGTACGCCTGCTGCATCTCCTTCACAGTTTCCCAGGTAGCTTCTTTGATTCCATGCCAACTCCATAGGACCTTGACAAGGGGGACTACAGTTAAGCTGGTCTTTCAGAGTTTGGTATCGAGGATCCGCACTAGTCTCTCTTCATAGGTTAATGAGTCATCCAGTTCTATCTCATCCGGTTAGATTATGTGGGAAGGATTAGCAATGTACTTTTGCAGCTGCGAGATGTGGAATACATTGTGAACTCGAGCCAACTCTGGAGGAAGAGCCAAATAATAAGCAACCTATCCTATACGCTCTAGGATCTCCAACGGGGATGATGTACCTTAGCTTACCCTTTCTCCAAAATATTTGAATGCCCTTTGTAGGGGAGACCCTCAAAACACCTTTTCTCAAGGCTCTAAGTCACTATCTCATCACCTCCAATTAGCATAACTCTTCTACCTACTCTCAGCGTCTCTCAATTGGTCCTAAATCTGTCAGACCTACCTCTTCATTTCTTCAATTATGTCGGGCCCCAATACCACCGTCTCATTCATATCATTCTCACATAAGGGAGTTCAACATTTCCACCTGTACAAAGCTTCACAAGGGGTAATCCTAATACTAACGTGGTAGTTTTTGTTGTTCGATAACTCTATTAGATGTACACACTCCTCCCAACATCCCTAGAAATCTAGCACACAGGCTCTCAACATATCCTCTAGGGTCTATATGGTCTGCTATGTCTGCCCATCAATGTTGGGGTGGAAACTTGTACTCTTTCAACTTTGTTCCCAAGGACTCCTACATCTTTTCCCAAAAGTGAAAGAGGAACCTTAAATCTCTATCTCACATGATGTCCCCTGGAATCCTATGATGACTGACCAAATACTTCATATAATCACCTACTAGCTGATACATACTCTAGGTGGCCCTCATCAGAATAAACACGGCGGACTTAGTCAATCTTTCCACAATAACCCAAATGGTTTCATAGCTGCTCCGATTTCTTGGTAATCTACTAATGAAATCCATGGAGATCGAGTCCCATTTCCACCTTGGCACTTCCAAGGGCTAAAGTAGCCCTGCTAGTCTCTAACGATCAATCTTAACCTTTTGAAATACTAGACACCGGGATACAAACTTTACTACTTCCCGCTTCATGTAGAGCCACCAATACATCCTCTTGAGGTCTTTTTAAAACTTAAACCCTCCCGAGTGGACTGAGTAAGGAGTTTAATATCCTTCTTCCATAATGTGATACTTTAATTCTGGACCCTTGAATCGAAGGCTACCATCCTCATAAATTTTGAACCCTTTTTCTTGACTCGATCCTCTCAAGCTTGACATCTCCAATTTGATTGGCTCAGATCTTCTCAAATATGGTGGGAGTGAGTATCAGGGCACTCATGCATGCCTCAAGGTCTCCTTGTTGAATCATCTTAATCTCCAAGCCTGACAACTCCCTTATCATTTGGTCCGTTACTATATGACACAGTGTAGATTGTGATGTCTTCCTGCTCAGGGTATCCACAACTAAGTTGGCCTTACCCTTGTGGTAGATTAACTATATATCGTAGTCCTTGACAAGGTCCAACCACCTCCTCTGCCTCATGTTGGATTCCTTTTGAGTGAATATGTACTTGAGGCTCTTATAGTCAGTAAAGAATCTGCATTTTGCTCCATATAGGTAGTGCCTCCAAATATTTAGAGTAAAAACCATAGAAGCTAACACTAGATCATGCGTAGGATAATTCTATTCAAGCTACTTCAACTGTCGGGAGGTATATGTGATCACTCTGCCCGTCTGCATCAACACACAGCCCAGCTTATGCTTGGATGAGTCACTATAGACCTCAAACTCATGTGTACCCTCTAGTAGGGTTAACACGAGTGCAGTGGTAAGCTATCCTTTTAGCTCCTACAATGCTTCTTCACAAGTCTCATTCCATTAGAAACTTGTTGTCTTTTTCAAGAGGTTGGTTAATAGTCGGGAAATCCGGGAGAAATTCAATATAAACCATTTGTAATACCCTAATCATCCTGGAAAATTCCGAACCTTAGCGATATTCGTTGGAGGCTTCCACACTATGATGGCCACGATCTTGGTTGGGTCCATAACCACTCCCTCTATTGATACAATGTCTCACAAGAAAGCCACTTCTTGAAGCCAGAATCCACACTTTGACAATTTCTTAGACAGGTGATGCTCTCTCAATAGATTCAAAATAGTGTGAAAGTGCCGCTCATGATCCTCGTTCCCTCGGGAATACACCAGTATGCCATCAATGAACATCACGACAAATTGATCCAAGAATTGCCTAAATATCCTTGTCATCAGATCCTTGAAAATTGTATGTGCGTTCATGAGCCCAATTGGCATCACTGTATACTCGTAGTTTCCATACCGAGTCCGTAAGGCGATCTTCATAATATTAGCATTGGCGATCCTCAACTGATAGTACCCCAACGTCAAACCGATCTTAGAGAACACTATGTCACCTTTCAACTAGTCAAAAATATCATCTATCCTCACAAATAGGTACTAGTTATTCACTATTAGTTGGTTCAATCCTTGATAGTTGATTAAAAGATGGAGACTACCATCCTTCTTCTTTAAGAATAGGACTGGTGCTCCCCAAGGTGACACACTTAGCCAAATGTATCCATGCTCCAACAACCTACGTAGGATTTTAAGTCCTTCAACACAATGGGCACCATCTAGTAGGGTGCCTTTGTGATGGGCTCAACTCCTAGTACCAACTGTATCCTAAAATTAATTTCTCAACCTAGGGCCATACTTGGTATCTTCTCCAGAAACACATCTAGGAACTCCTTGACCATCAAAATGCCATCTAGATTAGCTAAGTCCTTATTGAACTCCTATACACTATATAAGTATAGGGGATACCCCTTCTAAACCAAGGAATATAAAGTCACTGCCATTACCACCTTGGTAGTAGACTTAGGTTGGGCCTTCTAGTATGAAACCCTATTTCTCTTCGGGCCTCATAAGATCATGTGCTCTTGAGTGTATTCTATGACGGTGTTATATCTCCCCAACATATCCATACCTAGAATCATATTGAAATCCTTTAACTCCATCCTAACTAGGTCCACTAGGAAATCTACCCCACCTCTAACTAAGGCCCATTAGAATACAACTGACTACATTTTACTTTATCATTGAAGGGATGCATCACAGATAATTCTACTTTAGTAGTAGGTGATAGTCTAGCTTTAGCAACAAAAGCAGATGAAACAAAGGACAAGGTGGATTCAGAGTCAAACAAAACATACACCAGGAAAGACTAAATGGTGAATATATGAGTAATGACATCAAGCTAGCGGTCAGCCTCCGTCTGACTAATCATATACAGGCGCTTGCCTAACTAGCCTCCCTTGTAGGGAAACGGTCTAGGTCCCTAAGGCCTTCCCTGGGCCTCTTTGGGTGGGTCACCAGTTGGGGCAAGTGCTCGCTAGTATTGCTCTGGGGGTGCAGTCTGGAGGTACCACTAATAAGCTTGTTGCTAGGGTATTAAGGCTCCCACCTGTGGTGTCTGATGATATTGATATTGCTAGATGCACAGCGGCCTCTAAAATTTGATTGCTCTATGGCCCAACTTTCCATAGTTCATCCTCGAGTGGTTTTGCCCACACTATCAGCATGAGTTTCCTCTCATGGGTCCCGGGCCTCTAGTGCAATCTCTTGGTGGGAGTCTCAATAATCCTCCTGGCCCTAGCTGGGTCTTATCCCATTAACTCTTGCCCTTGGGTATCCTCTTCACATGGATACTAGCCTGCTCTTGGACTAGGGTTGTGGCGAGGCAGGCACGCTCATATAGTGTAACAAGATCAATGAACAGTACTGCACCCACCATCCTACGAATACCAAAATTCAACCCCTACTTAAACTGAAACACCATTGTTGACTCATCGGTAGCGATCCCACGGGCAAAATGTAGCAGCTTAGTGAAGTGAGCGTAATACTATAGTATTGTCATCGACCCTTGAGTGAGCTACATAATATCTTGAAGCTTGTCCTTCTTCAGTCTCTTAGTGTAGAACCGAGAGTGAAGTGAAGTTTGGAACGCCTCCCAAGTAATGATAGGACCATCCCAACTACAGTACTCTACCCACCAATCATCTACCATGCCTCTCAAGAAGAAGGTAGCTATGTTGGACTGTCATGCTGTAGGGCAATCAACCGCCTCAAAGGTCTGTCCATATCTCAGATCCACCCTTTGGGGATCACGGGGTCCTCTTTGCCTAAGTATGTCAAAGGATGATGCCCTGTAACCCTCCGAAGCGAGTATTCATCGGCACCCTCTTAGTGGTGGGGGTGTAAAGTCGGCACCAAGGGTTGGTGCTAAACCAATTCCATAAAAGCCTTGAAGGGCTCCTCTAGACACCCTATTTGGCCGTTCATTACCATTGGAAGCAACAATAGAAAATATGAGGTGAAAAGCAAGCCCACTGTTTCATAAATCACATCATATAATTTCCCCCTATTGGGAAAAACCCCTAATCTACCCTTACATTCCTCACTGTGGTTCAGACTCAGAATCATTAAAATAGAGGGCTTCGCTAAGGTACGAGAATACTTCAAATTAGGTAAAACTTGTAAATTAAATTCTATTTTAAAAAGAAACAAGTGTGGTTTCAAAGACCAACACTCTGATACCAACTTGTAATACCCCAAAATTTGCAACTAAAAAATTTCATTTAATGAAAAGGTTTAGTTGAAGAAAAATCACAAAAGTGTAAAATATGGGGATATTACTGCGACACTTAGTGCCTAACTCCCTCACTTGTACCATCCTAGTACCAAGTGCTAAGGCTGATTAGGATAGAAATCAAATACGATTCGATAATTAAAAGGAGCATTCATAAAAGGAATGATTCATTAACCATGCAGGAAATCAGAGTGCGGAAAGAAAAAGGTATAGTCCAAAAGTATAGTTTTAAAATTTCAAACGTCAGAAACACCATACATCCTAAATAAACTAAATATAACGATAAAAGAAAGATAAGACATATGATAGACTCCAGCTGCATTACTATCGACCCCTAACATAGGTCCAGGCTCAACTCTCAGCCCCACCTGATGCCTCGTAAGCATCATAAGCATTGAAGATAGATTCACCAACCTACACTAAATCAGAAGGGCCTTCTACTCCACGGAATGAGTAGCACCCATGAAATGAGTGGTCAGTACACTACGTACTGAGCAAGGTAACCATACACTAAGGCCAAGACATAAGAGCACATAACACAATCACAAACACACGATAGCATACAGTTTCTTAGGTAAATAAAGGCCCACACTAGTTATTTATTCTCTAAATAATACTCATTTAACACCATAATTCTTATCAATCCATGCGAATATAGGAACCCCACTATTATAGCCAGTGGATTGATCACTTACAGGGCAAAATGCACCTGACCTTCATTATACGTTAGTGGATCGGTCTCTAGAGCAAACTCTCCTAGGCACTATTATGCCTGTGGATCGGTCTGGTCCCGACTCTCATGGTGTTTCACTATAAGTATTTAGTATCTTTTACATGTCTTAAGAAATTAGAGTTTGATTTATTGAGCTCCGGATCCCCTAGTATTATGATCGGTTGATTACTCTCAAGGACACCCCAACACCTAGCCACTATTATGTCGGTGGATTGGTCTGGGCGTGACTTAATAATCTTCCACTTTAGATGATTAGTATTTTACCGTGTCTTATTCAACAGATTTCTCCCTAGACACGCATGTCTAACTCTAGCTATACCTATCCTACTAGGATGGGCCATCCCATATCTTGAGACTCTACACATCTTCACTTGCCCTGACATCCTTCCCTTAATCTGCTTACCCACACTGGAGCCCCAACTCCTAAGTGTGTGGGTCGAGGCCCATCACCTTATACCCCAAAGTCCACTCACTGCCTTACTCTAGGTTTTTCCCTAGAAACCCTAATTTGGGCCTATGTGTCCCATCCTTTTCTGCCTCGCACAACTCAGACTATTTTATCACCCTCACATGTCAGTTCCCTTAGATTAAACCCTCACTTCATGCCCCACTCATTCTCATTATTTTTATTATTTTCTTTTTCTTCCTCCACCTACTCAAATTAGGGTTTCCTCCTAACCTCTAGCCTACTCTCCTATGCACCCTTATATTGTCTTATGTACTATTTTTCACCTGAAGCCCAAGGTCACCCAAATGACACTTCTCTTACCTTCCTCATGGCCCAAGGCAACTTAATTCCCATATAAGGCCCTCGATATTTACCATGCCAAAACCTAAAATTCCCATGCAAACCATACTTTCTCCTACTTTCATTTTAATTAAATCCCCCCTGATCACTCAGATATCATTGGTTATTTAGGTCATTCTTACCTACATTAGGCAACTTAATTCCCCTTGATTCTCTTATTTTCCCATTTTTCATTTTTATGCCTCTATCCCACATTGCCACATCCAATACCCTAGCATGCATATCATAAGGGCCACATCACATCACATCACAAGTTGTAGCATATCCATATTAACACATATTAGAAGAGAGCACATGAACATACCTCTATTCCAAGCTATGCTACATATAATGTAGGCAAGATAATAGTATATAGAACACGACATATAATTATATAGGTTATCCAAGGCATGTAAGATACATGGCACACATTTCGCCTTAGCTACACCCTTACCTAAAACATCGCTGGACTTGGAGCGTGCTCCTATGCCTCCTGAGGATATTAACTTTGTTCACCTATAAGAGGGAAATACTATGGGTTAATCTCCCTCTAGAAAAATTACCATAATTTCCTATCTTTACCCTATCATGGGCTATTACTAAGGTTAATAATGATTATAGTAGTTTTTTTAATTAGAAGCAGGGTTATTATTCTCAAAATAATTAATCATGGGGCTACTAACAAAAGTAAATCTTAATAGTACTCATAGTATTAAAGTAAGGGATTTAATATTATTAATAATATTATTATTATTATTTTTATAACGATACCAATATTGTCCCCAAATTCTAGTAATAATAATAATATTTTTAGCAATGAAAGCAATATAAATGTAATGGCCATAATGATACTTATATTAATAACACTAGTGGTAGTGGTAGTAGTAGTAGTAATAATAGTGATGAAAATAATAATAATAATAATAATAATAATACTAGTAGTAGTAGTAGTAGTAGTAGTAATAGTAATAGTGATAATAATGCTGGAAATGATAATAGTAATAGTATTAATGATAATACTCAAAATAAAATTATTAATAATAATGATAGTAGTAGTAGTAGTAGTAGTAGTAGTAGTAGTAGTAGTAGTAGTAGTAGTAATAATAATAATAATAATAATAATAATAATAATAATAATAATAATAATAATAATAATAATAATGATGATGATGATGATGATGATGATAATCATAGTGTCGAGTATGAATAGGGGTAAGAGTATTATAATGGCCAAAGTTAATATTAATATTATTAGTAATAAAGTAATGATAATAGTGATGATGATAATAGTAGTGGTAATACTAATAATAACAACAATAATAATAAGGATAGTAATAGTAGTAATAATAACAAAGTTGTAGTCTTTTACATAATAATACCATTAATTAGGAATCTCTCCTAAATAAAATATATAAAATAATAATAATAATAATAATAATAATAATAATAATAATATTAATGATGATGATGATGATGATGATGATGATGATAATAATATTGATAATAATAATAATTATAATAATAATAGTTAATAAAAATACTATTAATATTAAAAATCATCAACACTCTTATACAATGGATTAAGTCTTAAGAAATTAGAATACTACCTAGGCCTAGTGGTGGAGCCGATGGTGGTGCGGTGGCAGCGGTTGAGTAGGAAGAGAGGTGGAGAGATGGATGTGGAGGCTACGGGACAGGGAAGTAAGGAAAAATGGAGGTGTGGGGAGGTAAAGTAAGGTCCCCTAGTTTTTTGGGGGGTAGAGGATGCACTATAGGTGGCAGAACCGAGGGCAACCGACGGCACAAGGGGTGGTATAGAGTCGAAATGGGTTGTTCAGGTGGGTGACATTACACGGCCAGGGAGGATCGTGTAGAGCAAGGTAAGGAAGGAGGGTGGCTCATTTGCGTAGAGGGTGGTGCAAGAAAATTTTTTGTGGCCATAGTGGGCGGTGGCGATGGTAACGACGGAGAACGAGTGTTTGATCGAGTGGTGGTGTGCAGGTTGAGTTTCTAGGCTTCCAAAATCAAAACCCAATTATGGTGGCCTTCGGGGGTATATATAGCTCAATTGGAAGGGAAAATGACAAAGGGGAGTGGGAGAGTAGGGGGCAAGGGTTATGGCGCTTCGGCTGGCGAGGGTAGCCGGTGTAGGTCTACCTTCATATGCCATTTCTTATCAAGGAAAATGTGATGACATGAGCAGGAGAGGGAATGGCCTACTGAGATGAAGTGACATGGAAGACGATGAGGAAGAGAGGAGGAGAATAGAGGGTTGTATGGCATGAATAGTGGTAGAAAATCCAATGCCAATAGAGGGAGTTGCAAGGAGTGCGAGAGGAAGAAGACGACGCGTGGGAAGGGGAGGGGTTGGACCGGCAGTCTAGGAAAAAAAGAAGAAAGAAAGGGAAAGGCTGAACCAATTGGGAGAAGGAGAGAAAAAAAAGGAACGACACGGCTTGGGCAGCGTAGGGAAGGGGGAGGAATTAGGGCATGGGCCAGCCCAGGTCGGGGAAAAGAGGGAAAAAGGAAGAGAAGGAAAGGAAAGAAAAGCAAAAAGAGGGGGAAAAGGAAAAAAGAAAAAGGAAAAAGAAAGGAAAAGGGTGCGTTGGCTTAATTATTATAATTTGGGTATTTTCGCATATTTAATAAAATAATTATATTAAAATAATAATTAAATTCTCTTTTTTGGTTAATTTATGAATTTTGAAAGATTTTTCTTAAATTCCATTTTAATTAGCAAAATACTCAAAATTTCCTATTTAAATCATTTATTAATTTCTCCTAAATTTACCTTAATTAATTCCCTCTTATTTTAATAAAAATATTTTATATAATTAATTTTCCTAATAATTTTTTATTTTGCCATTATTCCTTAAATTAAGGTTTTGGGGTATTTCAATTACAATAATATCATATTAGTGAGAATGTATTTTATAGCATGAAATATGGGTTCAATGATGTTAATATTACACTTGTGGAAATATATCTATGGTGGAATGATGATCATATCACACTTGTGGAAGTATATCTATGGTTGAATAATGATGATATCATACATATGGAAATATATTTATTGTTAGATGAATGATGATATCACATAATGGAAATATATCTATGGTTGAATAATAATGACACCACACTTGTGGAAATATATCTATGGTTGAATAATAATGATATCACATTTGTGAAAATATATCTATGGTTGAAGGAATGATGCCATAAACCTGTGGAAATATATTTATATACATCAGGATGAGATTACTAAATCAAACTCATGGGAATTAGGTTGTGATTTTTGGGTGTGATACTAATAATGGAATTTGGGAGACATCGAAATATTATGTGAGTGGAACAACCAACATAGGAGAATGAACTCTAAAGAAAGTGTAATTAAGGTTTGACAAGACTTAGAGATTTAGAACTATATTATATACATATTTGTTTGACTGTGTACCATGCTAGATGTATATATGTTTTGGTTATGTTCTACACCTGAGAATCACTCTTAAATAAGATAATAATCACTTAAAGTGAAAGAGCATGTGTGTAGGGCCATGGGATTATTTTTGTTCAATCTATAAATATGTATTCCCATTCCATCAGGTAGAATAGTGGGTTGGTAGCGTTCTTCCCCAAGATGATGTTTTTAATCTCTATTCCATTAGAATGAATAGTGGTTTGGGTGTATTTTCCTCGAGAAGTTTCAAACCATTCCACTGGTTGAGAATAGTTCGGCACCTACTCATTGTGAAATAAAATATACCTTTATGACATATGGAAAAAGATACTAATGATTTAAAGTGGAAGAATGCATAAGTCAGGAGCATAGTCATTTATTCCTATTCCATCAAGTGGAATAAGTGCTTAGGAGCGTCTTACCTAAAAGAGATGATTTATTCTTGTTCCACTAGGTAGATTAGTAGCTTGGGAGCTTTCTGCCCCTAGAGCATTTTATTACCTCTATTTCACCAAAAAGAATAGTGGCTCGGGTGTGTTGTCCTAGAGAATTTTCAGACCGTCCTACCAGTTTAAGAATAGTGGAGTTCTTACACTGATCACACACAAAATAATGAAAATAAAATATATTTAATAAAAGGATTAGGATCATTTTTATACCTTATGAGATGATCATTTACTTGGTTGTTTTCCTTCATCATTTAATGTGAAAGCATGTGCCACTTTTATTCCTATTTCAATTGTATTGCTCCCTTACTCAATACATAGCGTACTGACCACCCGTTTCATTGGTACTGCTCATTCCTACGAGTAGGCCTACCTTATTTTGTAGGTGATTGATGATTATTAGCTTGATGTTATTGCCTTGGGTGAGCAATAAATGTATTAGCAAAGTGTATGCTTATCCAGATATCTCTATCTCTTCCTTCAGACTCTTAGTCCTCTATTTCTACTATGTATGCCCCTTCTCTCTTTTTCGTATCCTATATCATGGTATTATCAAATGCTTCCCACACCTAATTCCTAGGTATGATGTTACTGTTACCTTACACCCAACATGGACTAGGCATAGGGAGTGCCTCTTCTATGTTGAATGCGGTGTAACATCCCCATATTTTAGGTTTTTTACTTCCACTATTAACATTTTAAAAAGAAATTTTTATGTTTTAAAATTTGGGGGTGTTACAAGGAGCATATTACCTTTGGTTATATTAGATTTACTAGTCTACTAATGATAATAATGGGATCCCAGAGCTTAGGTAAAGAAAATTTTAGAAAATAATAAATTAGGGAAAGATAGTAACTACTTACAATTGAACACTGTGTGGGTTGGGATCGGTTATACTTTATATTTATATATTAATTGGTCCATCAGTGAGAATAGTCGCCAATAGCATACTACTATGGGTTCTCTTAGATTAACCAGTATACTAATGAGAATAGTGGTTTCTTGAAACCCATATAGATATAATTCAAGAGATGAATAAATTCTAAACAAATGGCTTACGTTAGATAGTAATCAAGGAACTACTATGACCTGCTTATATGTCTACATCTTTTTGCTGTAATACCATGAATCAATATATTACTACTTGATTGTATTGTTACCTTACTCATTATGTAGTATATTGATAACCCCTTTTATGGGTGCCACTCAATCCCACGAGTAGTGTCCCCTTATGGGTCTGTGTAGGTAATTGATGTTGCATATGATGATCTAGTAGAGGTATAGTGATGTGGTAGCATTCCAAGGTTGGGGCTAGAGAGAGTGTCATCTGGATATGTTCTCTTTTTAGTTTCTAGTTTGATGTTTCCTTTTAATTTAATAATGTTTTGTATTTCAATGTTTCTTGATATTAGCACTCAACTCTCTTTATTTTATTAAACTCTTTCTTGCTCCATTTATTTTGGTTGGATCTATTTCTATTAGTTTTGCACTTGGTATGAGGATGGCTCAAGGGTACACTTATACTAATTGTGATAGTAACAGCCCTCTTATAGTGTATGATTTTTGTAATACAATGAAGATTTTCAATGGTGATTTTTAGTAGTGTTACACCCCATCTAGTTATTTCACCACCCCTACATTTAACACTCCATCACTTGTATGCTTTTCCTCTCAAGTAGTATACAGCCACATCAGCCCTCCTATCTGTAGTATAACCACATGTAGTGAAGGTCTTCTCCATATTCTATACCTGTCTCTCCATGATGTGATGGTCCTCCTAGCCCTCCAAGGTTTGTGGATGATGATACCCAACCCAACTGAGCTAATCCTCCTAAGTGGATACAACTACTAGTAGCAATGGTTGTTACAGTACTCAAATATGGCCTTCCACATAGGCTACAAAATTCTCTATGAATGCTTCAATGCACTTGTAGCAGCATTTGCATCCATCACTTCTGAAATAATAGAAGTAATTCATGAGTGAATTTAATCTATCGAGTGTTAGGACTCTCACAACAAGTTATCTTTGAGGTTATCCACTTTACATTCCCAAGCCACTCTCACTCATTGATATTATAGGTTTAGAAATAATTGAACTTGATGAAAAAATTAAAAGGAAAAATGTTTCAATTCAAGGCCGATACCATCCTATGATATTAGCTTAAAGATCATTGAAAATAACATGTTTCTAGCAAAACGCTCTGATAAAACTTGAGATGTCAACTTAAACATTTTTTAAAGCAATGCATTTTTAGTAAAAATGCTCTAATATCATTTGTCACACCTTAAGTAAATACAATGATGTGGCGGATATCTTGAAGCACTTTTAGATTGATCGGCTAGCCCCATAGATTAATATGAGTCATTTCAGGATATTTTTCCCTACTCACATGTTTCTTGAGAAATTTTAAAAGAAAATTTACAAGAGGGTCACTTATTCAAAAACTTTCTCCATGGCCAACATATGTAATTTTAGAGTTCTTAGCATAGAATCACCAAAAAAATATATACTATATTTATATAAGTTGTCATATTAATCTTTAAAATACTCCCATCATAATAGGGTTATTACATGTTAAAAGCATCATATTAGGCACAATCCATTTAATGGAAATTTTTTGACATACTTAATTTGATTAGAGTGTTGACCGTGGTTATTATGATTGCAACATTGTATACTCTATTTTCAATGGTAGGGGCTTGGGAAGGTTGGAGAAAATGGTTTGACCAATCTTGGTTAGGATTAGAAAATTGAAAATAAATAACAATTATTATTAGAAATTTGAATATATAATATTACAATCTTCATTTATGGTATCACTACTACGAAAATGGGAAATAATAACGGGACATTAATAACTGTTGTTCGAAAACCGTTGTCAAACGCGTGAAAATTAATGGGCGGGAAGTTTTGATAACGGTTCTAGTTAAAAACCGTTATTAAAAGGTCAACGTTAAAATTTGGATGGATGTTTTAATAACGGTTTTATGTAAACCGTTATGAAAAGAGGATTTAATAACGATTCATATTAGAACCGTTCTCAAAAGTCAGAAGCTTTTAATGACGGTTCCTGGAAGAACCGTTATTAAAAGATGTTTTAATAATGGTTCTCTTAGGAACCGTTATTAAATCCTCTTTTTAATAACGGTTCTCTCATGAACCGTTATTAAAACTCCAAAATCAAACTTTTATTTCACTCGCTTGGTTCTGTTTCGTGCGAAAATTTTCAGACTCTCTGCACTTTTGTTCTTTTTCTCTCCTTCTCCTTGCAAACCCTCGCACCAGCACACCGTGCACCATCAACTCGCACCACCACACCTCTGCCATTGTCGGCTGTGCATGTGCGTGTTGTCATTGTTATGAAGCTAGGTAACAGTTGCAGCTTCATCCTCTGTCGTGTTTGAAGCCCTTGCCTCTCTCAACATTCTCACCGTCATGTTTGTAGCTAGCTCACTTTATGTATGTGTTTGTTCTTCCTCTTGTAAATTTTTATCTACTTATATATGTATATATGTATATATGTATATATATATATAAATGCATGCATGTTGCTACAGGGTTTCGTTTGTTTGTTTGTTATTGAAAGATTGTGGTTTGTCATTTGAAAAAGTGTTGGCTGAAAATTTTGCTGTTTGTTGTTAAATTTGTTGCGTTATTGTTATATATTAACAAATGCATGTGTTGGCCGAGACCTTTACATATTATTGTTGTATTTGTTTGTATGGAGAATATAGATATAACATTATTGTTGAATAATGGCTCTTGGAAAATAAATTTGGGTCCTATGGATCAGAAATACAATAAATTCAGAGAAATAAAATCACTAACATTAACACAATTCAACATATTAGTAAGTAATAAACAAAAGAGAAGACATTATAACTGTAAACTTTGGAGGGTTATAACTTTTTCATGGGACCTCGGATTTAGGTTATCTAGGAGGCTATTTTGGGTATTTTTTCAAGATCTACGACGTGGCAAATTGGCGAAGCTGGTTAGCGCAATATCGAAGCCCAGAAAAGGCCATTTTGGCCTCCAAATTGAGGTTTTTTTTATTACATACAACGTTTAGGGTATATTTTTAGGACCTTTTTTACAAATTGAACCTTTAATTTAGACTATCCTGAAAACCTTTTTCACATTCTAGGGTCTGAGGGTGTTATATAACCTCTTGATTAAAGTGGTATTATTTTGTATGTAGGGTAATACATGTTTTTAGTTATTTTAGTTTTTACTTTTATCAGAATTTTTTTTCCTTTATTTTTTATCTCTTTATCCAGCCAGCCATCCATCTATTTAGCCTCATTGGATATCTTACCATGTCTTAGCTGGTGAGGGTTGTAATAGTATTTCTAATGGGGCTATTACTTTCTTTTGTTTCATGGTTAATAAGATATTGAGGCAGGATAGTGTAACATATTCAAATTTAAAGACTTCTTAGTTCTCACTGTAATTATGCCAATTATGTGTAATTATGGATGAGATAAGAGCCTTAGCTACCTCCAAAGAGCTGCTGGAACCAGATCTTCGAGACAAAGAAACTTAGATGATGAAATTGAAGTTTTTAAGGGTTCAAGTGAAGAAGACGAGCAATAGATTGGTCAACATAGATCCAAGCCATGTATGTTTGCTTTTCCATATTTTTCTATTCATGAATCATGACATATATATTTTTTACCTAATGGCTAACTGTATATTAATTGAAACATAGGTGTTGTAGTTTTTCACCGATAACTATGCACGAGGCCAGCAATATAATGTTGATGAAATTGATGAAGTTAGAGACCAATGGGCCAAGCACGTGCACTCATTCATTCACTATTAGGTAGCGATCTATATATTCTACATGCATTTTCAGGTTTGTATTTCGTCTACGTCTTTCAGTCTTCCAGCCTAGATCTGTAAACTCTTTACTTTGGGGTGTAGATTTGGTATGCCCACTAATTTTTATTCCTAAGTATAGTTGGTGTATTGAGACATGCATACCAATTATAGATTGATTGAAATTATGGTGTGATTGCAGATTTGGTATGAATTGATGTTGTTTTGCATTACAGATTTGGTAATTGTTTGAACATACAACTATGTATGTGGGCAGGAACAAAACTGTAAAAAAAAACTGGAGTTTTAATAACGGTTCTTATAAAAACCGTTATTAAAACCTTGTTTTAATAAGGTTTTTAAGTAAAAACCATTATTAAATCTGAAGTTTACGCACATATTCACGGGTTTTTGTGTATTTTTCATGACGGTTATGAACCGTTATTAAAGATTTAATAACGAGTGATTCAATTACTGTTGAAAACCATTATTAAAACTATAAAATAACCTTTATTAAAATCCCTTTCCGTGGTAGTGTATTCACTTTTTTGTGGCAATAATTACAGTAGTGTCACACTCATACCTGCACACACACACATACATTAAGTGTAATGGATGGTTTAAATATCGTATTACAAAAATTATCTAACCGCTTTATTACTGTTTTGAATGTCATAAGATAGATAGTCCGACTAAAGTGATCTTTCAGCCAAGTGATGCCCCATTAATCCTTGCATTGGTTGGCTATATGACACACCTCTATTTAGTGGAATTCCGTAACAAAATATATAAAAACCAAAATTAAGGATAAACTATTGGGCACTAATTCAAATTAAAATAACCAAAAAGATTGTGGTATTTCTATGATATACCCATGCATCAAATCTAAATATATGTATATTATATTTTATAAAATTCTCATTTTTTATTTATTTATGATCTCATTTCTAGATTTAAATTTTCTACCAATAGATTCTACTTGAACAATTTTCTTTTGTGTGATCCTATATTTGGATCGGTAATAAAGACTAAATAGCATTAGTGTATCTTCCAAAGTTCTCTCTAGTTATATATGAGTTCATTGTAACATCCCAAAATTCACTAAATTTTTTTTAAAAGCTGAAACAATTAAGATAGAAACACTTAAAACCTGTGAATTCTGGGAATATTACCCCCACACTTAGTACCAGACCAGTTCTCTCCGACCGTTCCAGTACCAAGTGCTAAGGCTAAAGAAAAGATTTACGTTAAATTCAAATTAACGATTCATAAAAGAATTCAAAAGATCATACAACAAAATCAGAGTACGCATAAACGTTTATTAACACTTGTAACATCCAAATAGAAATACATTTACACAAGATAAAACCCGATGGGTCAAATTCCGGATTGCCTACTCACTCAAGTCAAGCCTGCCACCCCAAAATAGTCTCTGATCTTAAACCTGCACAAGAGGTCTGCTCCCTGTCATCGGTGGTTCATCACAGGACCCATCAACCAAGGTAGTATCAGTACGGGTCTAGTACTGAGTAAGGTGACTTGATCACTAAGGCCAACACACAAACACATAAATCATGCAGAACATAAAAGGGCATATTCATAAATGCATATGGTCCACCAGGTAGAAGTACAAAGGCAGCATATAATCCAGATTAATCATTTCATTAATCTCTTATCAGAATCTGATTCACACCATGCCTTTTATCAATCCATGCGAGTACGGAAGCCACCACTATTATAGCCGGTGGATAGGAGACAAGCAGGGCACAATGCTCCTACCCACTATTATTAGCCGGTGGATCGGTCACACATAGGGTGTCATACCCTAACCACTATATCTTACCGGTGGATCGGTTGGCTCCGGCACGCATGGTGTTCCACTGTAAGTAATTAGTATCTTTCCCAAGTCTTAGCAAACTGTTAGATTTATTGAGCTCGGAATCCGCCACTATTATAGTAGGTGGATCGGAGGCACATAGGGTATCATACCCTAACCACTATTATAGCCGATGGATCGGAGACACATAGGACTACGCGTCCTAACCACTATTTCTAACCGGTGGATCGGTGGGACCCAGCTCAATATCTTCCACTTTAAATGATTAATGTCTTGAGTATCTTATTCAAAGGCATTCACCCTGGACATGCATAAATCATCACACATCACATATCATAAAATTCGACAATCATAATTACACTCAATCACCATATACACACGATAACATCAAAAACCCGAATTAGCCACCATAAACCTCAATTAACCACAACAATCATAACTAGCCACTCCTCGCTTTAGTTAATCATAACAAACCACAATCATCCACTCAAACCCTAGTTAATCACAACAATCCCGAGTTGATTACTCCAAACCCTAATTCAATCTCTTCCGTACCCTTATAATGTCCTACGTACTATTTTCATCCCAAGTGCTCAAACATCCAAAACAACACTTACATTACCTTCCTTACATCCCAAATTAACTTTCCACGCGTAAATTTCATACCTATGCAGACATTAATCTCCCCATGCAAACCTTCAAACCTTTTTCATGCAACCCTAAAATTTCACGTGAAACCCTAAATTCAACCATGCAAACCCTAATACCACCATATAACCGTTAATGTCACCATTCAAATCCTAATACCACCAAACAACTATAATTACCACCATACAAACCTTAATGTCATCATCCGAAACTTAGTACCAACATACATCCATTAATTCCACCAGGAAAACCCTAGATTCCATCATACAAAACCCTAATTTCAATCCAACCAAAAACAAAGATTCACCCATACCAAACCCTAGATTCAAACCATGTAAAACCCAAATATTCATCCATACCAAATCCTAAATTCAAACCATAGAGATTCATTCATGCCAAACCCTAAATTCAATCCATAAAGATTCATCCATACCAACCCTACATTCAAACCATATAAGACCCAAAGATTTATCCATATCAACCCTACATTCAAACCATGTAAGACCCAAAGATTTAAATCAAATAATACCCAAAGATTTTTCCACATAATTCAATTGATTAGATTCTCCCCTTTCATAACCACCAAATAGATTCTCCCATACAAGACCATAAGTTAGATTCTTTCACATAAAATCATGAATTAGAACCTCCCAAGAAAAACCATAAATTGGATTCCCCCAAACAAATTATAATTTAGATTCTCCTAATAAAATCATAAATTAGATTATCCCGTATAATATCATAAATTATATTCTCCCAAATAAATGTCATGAATTAGATTCTCCCGAACAAATTATAAATTAATTCTCCCAATCAAATCGTAACTTAAATTCCCCCATATAATATCATAAATTACATTCTCCCAAATAACATCATAACTCACATTCTTCCAAATAAAACCATATATTATATTCTCCCCATAAAACCATACATTATGCTCTTCCACACATACAGTCACACATTAGGTTATTCCTTATAAAACCATAAAATTAGGTTAACTCACTTCCCTTAATCAAATTCTTTCCCCATCCTCCTTTTTCATCATTTCTCCCATATAAACCACATCAACATCCTCACATACACAACATACATCATCATACATAATTAATACACATACCATGCACAACATACTTCAACTCCAAGTCATACCACATATAAAATATTTAATCATAATAAATATTGGATACATAATATGCGAAACACATAATACACGTAAGCACATAAAAAGCCTTAGCACTCCTTACCTAAAACGACACCGGTCTTGGAGCACGCTCCTACGCCTCCTTAGGGTTTTGACTAGTTTTACCTATTATGAGAGAAAATCTAAAATTAGACTCTCTCCTATCAAAATAATATTAAAAACTAACTTAATATAGGACTAAGCTTTTGATAAAATAATAATAACAAAAATACCAAAAATAATATCAATATTCCTATTAACAAGAATAATATAAATAATAACAATAATAATAATAAGGCGTTATTCAAAAATAAAGTGAAATAAGGGTTTTAGACCCTTTACCAAAATAATACTAAAAATATTATATGAAAATTAAATAACCAAATTTAGAAATAATAATAGTAATAATAATAATAATAATAATAATAATAATAATAATAATAATCATAGCAACATTATTAACAACACTAATGTTAAAATATTTATATTAATAATAATAAATAAGAATAACGGAAATTCGAAATAGAAAATAATAATAAAAATTATACTTATAACATTTTCATATTAATAATAGTAAATATAGAATTAATAAGAATAATAATAATAAAATCGAATTCAAATATATTAGGCTTCAGCCCTCAACATAAATAATAATAAAATATTAATACTAATAATAATAATAATAATAATAATAATGCATATTAAAATATAAATATTAAGAATAATAATAATAGTATTTATATGTAAATAATTGAAATAAAATAATTTAAGGGTTATAAAAATAGGGAAAATAGCTGAGAGGGTCTAGGGTTTAACCAAATGTTGGTGGGGATAGGTGGCACCGACGGTGGAGCATGGTGGTGGCAGCGGTGGCCGGAAAGAGGAAAGAAAGAGGGGAAAGTTGCATGCTGGGAATAAGATAGGAAGAATTAAAATGGGAGTTGGGGTGTTTTGAGTTCCCCAGAAGGAGAGGAATGGAATGAAGGTGGCGGCGCACGGCGGTGGCAGTGGTGGCCGAACGGAGGGGAAGGAGAAAGAGAGAGGAGGAGAGGGAGAAAAAGGAAACTAAAGGTATGGGAAGGTAGGGCAGGGTCTGCAGCAAAATTTGGGAGGTCAAAGAAGCGGCCTTAGCGGTAGAGGAGGTGGCTAAGTGCGGCGCGAAGGGTGGCGGGGCAGAAAACAAGGTTGATCGGAAGGGAACTTCGCACAGATGGGGCGGATTGTGAAGGACAAATCGAACGGTAAGGTAGATTTGGTTAGCTAGAGGGAAGTGCAAGGATGATACGGGTGGCCAGAAAGGGCGGCGAAGTTGGCCATAGGCGGAGGACGAGGCGTCTGAAGTGGCGACGGTGGCAAGGTCGGGATTCTTGGTTGGGGGGAATCAAGAGCTCGATACAGAGCTGCTTATGAGGGTATTTATAGCCTTATAAGGAAGGTAGGGTTCCAGTCGCTGGTGGCATGGGTGGCCGATGGTAGCAATTTCGGGGGAGGTGGTTCGCAAGGAAAAGAGAAGAAAACGCGTGAGGAAAGGGGAGAGTTGATAGGGTTTATGAGGCTTCCGAAACGAGGGGAAGAGAAAGGGGGGAGAATGGACGGTCAAAACGGCGAAAACGGAGGCGGATTTTTCGGATGGGTGGCGGAGCTGCAGGCAGGTCGGCGGCGTCGGGCTGGTGCAAAGGCTGGAGGAAGAAGACGACGCTGGGCCGGGCGGTCAGTGAAGGAAAAGAAAGAAAAGAAGGGCGGACCGAGCGGTTCGACGCAAAGGTAAGGTTTAAATGAAACTTAGACTTTTATTGGGAAATAACGGAAAACGCGGTGCATCAAGGGGCAGAAGAAGAAGGCAGTGTCGCGCGGTTGGGCTGGGCCAAAGGAAGAAAAAGAAAAGGTAACTGGGCCGCCGGGCTGGCCTAGTTCGTTGAGGAGAAAAAGAAAAAGAAAAGAAGAAGAAAGAAAAAGGAAAAGGGAAAAGAGAGAAATAATTATGTTGGGTATCTAAATTTAATAAATTATTTGGAATATTTAAATATAATAATATTTGAATGAAATAATATTTAAATCCTATTTTAGTCTAAATTAGGATTTTTAAAAGATTTTCCATAAATTCCTTTTTAATTAGCGAAACACCCTAATTTTCTCCAATTAAATTATTTATAAAATTAATATTAATTTAAAACTATTTTATCCTTCTTATTTTAAATAAAATAATTTATTTAATAAATTTTCAAAATAAAATGCTTAATTAGCTAAAATACCCAAATTCTTTTCTAATAAAAATACTTATAAATTCTTCTTGATTTTCCTTAATTAATTTAATTTAAAAATAATTTATTTAAATAATTTTTATAATAAATATCCTTTAAATGTAGTTTATAAAATTAAAAATTTTTGGGGCATTTCATTCATACTTATAATTGATACATAATAATAATGATAATAATACTTCCATTTTTTATCATAATGATATCATAAAACCATTAGTAAATATTTTTTTTTATTTAAATGCAACACCCCCATTTTTCAGTAATGAAAGTTTTATTTTGAAAGTCTTAAGGAAGGAGAAAACTAAAAAATACATAGGAAAAATGGATTGTCACAGCCACACCTAACATAGGATAGGTAATAACCTTGTAAGCCATGTTAGATATAAGTTTAAAAGCCAAACCAACAAAACTTAAGGTATAGTGCTCCAAAACACTTTATATAAATATGGAAAGAAAGGTTTTCTTGTTCTTGATGATCGATAACTATTCAAATAGATGGAGAAATATTAAACCAAAGTACAAGATTCATATTGTAAAAAAAAAAGAAGAAGTAGGGAATATCCCTAATCTCTAGATAGCCCTAAGCTTCGGTCTGTCAAGGGCAGCACAAAATTCTCCAGATGTCTATGCTCTCAAAAACCTTTCCCGACATAAGTTTGGCTTACTACTGACCTTCCTCAAAAACCTATAAATGACCCTCTTCTCAAGAGAATGAGCAGTTGATCAAGAAAATGAGCATATTAGTACATTTCATACTGAGTAGGCTAAGTTAGCTTTTCAATGGAAGTCACAATTACACAAGATTTTGGCATATAATGGAGATTATACTAACATAGGTCGTGCCTATTGGAACTCATATCATAAATGGATCATCATGCTTAGCGACATAACCTAACATCATACATGACAACATGCAATCTACTAAGCAAGGTCTCTAAGTATTATAAAGGCTTCATTTATCTATGTACATAATTCCACCATAGGCCATTTTTCCACTTTTCCTACTCCATAAATCATTTATTTATAAGTCATTGTCTCATTTGTCATTCTTTTTCCTTTAAATTTTTCTCTTTAGCCACCTCACTATTCCAAATTCTTATTCAAATTCTTATAGAGTAATGGATTATGCACCAACCCATGGTCTCACATACCATGAATGTCTTACTACTACAAAAAAAAGCTCATGCATAGTAGTTAAAAAAGTGGTATGCGTGGCAGCTTATAACACTACTAGAAATAAGATTTTTAACAACCAAAAAATTTTGTGATTAATGGCCAAATTTTGGTTGCTAAAGCTATTAACGACCAAAAAATTTGTTGGTCGTCAATGGTCGTTATTGCTCCCTCGTTAAAGGCTTTAACGAACAACTAAAATTTTTTGGTCGCTAAAGTAATAACGACTATATATTATGTTAGTCACTAATGTAATAGAACGGCGTATAATTTTGGTCGCTAAAGGTAATAATGACAACGTAAAATGTTGGTCGCTGAAAGTAATAACGATAATTTATGACATTGTTCGCTAAAAGTAATAACGACAACATATGATGTTTGTCGCTAAAAATAATAACGACGAATAAAATACACTATCGTAAATAATATTAACGACCAATTTTTTTTCATAATTTAAAAAGTATCACACCAATAACGACTAATTTTTCCGTCAATACTAAAATTCATTCAATATTTGCGATATAATTTGTTGGTCTCAAATGGCATAATTATATATTCAATAATATATATAATCAACATTTCAATATTCATCTATAACCCTGCACCTATATGGATATACATATATTCATTTCAATCTTTTGAAGACCTGTATATATATACGTACATATATCCATTTCAATCTTCTCTAGACCTATACGTGTAGGCATGTATATATATATCCATTTTGATCTTCTCAAATCCTATACTTGCATACATATATATTCATTCTAACATATAAATATAATTTTCTAAATATCTATTTATAATTAAACATTCAACTAAATATTCATACAAATAATTTGTATCAAATATCCGGTACAATTTTTGTCCATGATAAAAAAAATGCATCAATTTATTCAATGAAGTCATTGGATTTGGTCCAAAGTTACTGTCTAACCACATGAAAAAGGGGGGTGCTAGAAGGTGATACACATGGTCTAGCAGTCTTGAACATTTTAAAGATTCTGCAGTACCTATCCATCCTCAAAGGTAGATGCTGGCTCCTTGTTCAAATCAAAGAGATAAGGCCCATCACCACTCTCAACTTGGAAGCAGCTGATAGCCATCTTAACATCATGACTGACCTGATTGACATCATCTAGAACATTTTTAATGTCCTCTATTTTATCAACATCTATTCCATCCATATTCTTTGGTTTTTTGGCGTATTTATCCACAAGAGACAGTACCATAAGCCTTTGATTCTTCATATTCTCCTTCTTCAAGTCAACCTACACCTTTGTAATTATTTTCTTCAGAAACGTCTATTGGTCAACATTATTCTCAGCTTGCTTCATACTCCCCTCGAACTGATACATCACGCGACATACTTCCAACTTGCTTGGCCAAAACTCAGGATTAGCATCATAATTGCTATGTATAACAACACAAATATCAACACCACAGAGTTTTGAATTCTTTCAATTTTTTTAGGAAACCAGCCTTACGTATATTGAAGGTGACTTGCCTGGCAGTTTTATCAGCCATTAGCTGTAGTTTAGCAGCACGGCGCCCCAATTATCAAGAAGAATAACAAGAGCACGAACCCTAGGAATAGGGATAAAAAAATTTGGCCTTCAAGGACAGATACAAATGTTGGAAAGGAGGTTTATCAACACTACTAACTGCAACATATATAGAGGTAAGCATAAAATTCAATGAAAGTGACCAATCCTTAATAACATGAAATGTATTAAGTACATTGACTAAAATTTACAAAAATAACTTAGCATTTATAATTTGATTACGAAAAGTTGTGGTAATACATTAATTGCACCGTCAGAAGGGAAAACCATTAATAGGCTACTAAGTAGTGTGAATGTATATATATAACCCCAAAACACGCACTTATCGCACATCTTTAAGAAGAGACTCCAAGCTCCCATGTGGAGATAAATGAAGAACAAGATGCATTCCCCCATCCATGCCATAGCATATAACTTTGACAACATTGGGATGATTGACATGGACCATTATCCCGAGCTCCGATAAAAAGTCAACAGCCATCTCTTCAACATCCCCCTTTTTTAGACGTTTCACTGCCATATATTGTCCATCTGGAAGAACTCCCTTGTACAGTACAACATATCCTCCCTCTACAATCAAATTGTCTTGAACACAGATATAATTTAATTAGCAACACACAACTAATTTTCAATTAAAAAAAGGGAACCATAACGATTGATCAGCTCAACAAAAAGAATCGCAAACTTCAAGGAGAGTTTCATAATTACCTTAGCTAAAGTTATTAGTAGCTTCCTCGATGTCCTTGAGAGAGAAATTCTTCTAGGATGACTTAATGCAACACAATTCAGGATCAAAGGAAGGCATGGCTGGTATCATGCTATGCCTTGCACTTCTACTTTTTCTCTTTGAAAGCCTAGGAATACTCAAAGGATGAAGAGTTTGAAAGCGCTTAGGCCTTTTCTTCAACATATGGATAAAACCTTTCTAATGAGAATTGTTCCCATAATGGTGATGTTTTGAATCTAAAGTACTAACAGTATTGGATTCTAATGTATAACCGCCTTCTTCCCAAGGAGAGGGCTCTTCTCTATGCATATCTGCCATCTCTAGGGCTTCAAAATCAAAAGATGTCAAGTCTAATACAATTTATGAGCATTTGAAAGTCATTAAGTTACGATGATTAAAGAATACTTATTACTACAATCCAAGGATGAACCTAAGATATGAAACGGTGGCAAAGAGACAGTAAATAAAGTAATACTGTGAGCAGATAAGGAGTCAGGCAAACCAAATGATCGTTTGGCCTTGTGTAAAGTATCCCCTTCTGAGGATTCCCCGGACACATCACACAAATCATTATTGCAAGGAAATACCACACTCTACATGAAAAAAATGATACATAATAGTTGTAATAACAAAGCTCATGAGAATTGACAAGCATTGAATTTAAACAAACGCCAATCCTGAAAATCCCTAAGAGCACATAAAGATGGAGAAGATGAGGACTATAATGATGATGATGAAGTAGCCAGAAGGACTTTTTTGATAAGAGTACTCCGACATTACCATCACAAGTAATTGAACATATACCCAAATTGAGTTAAAAGTAATAAACAAGTTGCATTGGAAATTGGTTGTTGGGATTTTACTAGTACTAGTCAAATAAATAAATAAACGTTAGGAAAAAAGACCAACATTAATCCAACTATCTGCTAATTTTCAAACCAAAAGCTGAAATCTCTCGAGATTTTATTCCATTTCTGTGCTATCATCTATAATGACATCATCAAGAGATCTCCAAGCTTATATATGTTCAATCATCTAATAATAGATTTTTAATATCCCCTCAAACAGAGGAGAAAATTATTTGACTATGGTGTTTTAATATCCCTTCAAACAATAGATTTTTAATTTTCACAAATCAACCATAACTAATACAATTAACCACTCTAAATCATTCATAAAACACATATATATACAATTAAACAACTAAACTATCTTATCATAAGCTAATTCATTTAAAATTAATCAAAACATAAGTTAGGGTTTGAGTATTTATACCAATTATATCATATTTTATTTCTTGCTAAAAAAAATGTCAATGTTGATCATCATCATATTCTTTATCTAATTTTCTCAACTTAAATTATTATAGAATTCTTAAATGAATTAACATAGAAAATAATCTAAGGACATAACAAAGAGATTATATAACAATATAAAGTAATGAAGAAAAACTTCAGTACCACCATCCATCAAAACCCTTCCTAATATTTTACTTTCAAGATAGCATCTATCATATACTCAATTGATTAAAACAATAAACGAAACATCCAATTTAACATAATTAGGGTTTTTTAGCTTAGACTGTAAATCCAGTCAAATCTTGCTAAGATATTTAAATTGACATGTCGAAAATGAAATTAAACATAATCTAATGCAAATTATATAATCAATTGAATAAAATAACTCAATTACACAATCCAATTTAAAATCGCAAGAATTTTGACCTAAGAATCTAATTTCGATTAATTTCGCACAAAAATTTCAAATTGATAGTTCTAACATGAAATAAGATACCTTTTAAAGGATATTGTAAATTTAATTTATCTAGAATAGCTAAATTTGATAAAACTGACAAATCCGGATATAGGTAGGTCACAAATCTAATTTTCACCAATCAACCATAACCAATATAATTAACCATTCTAAATCATTCATACAACCCATATATACACAATTAAACAACTAAATTATCTTATCATAAGCTAATTCATCTAAAATTAATGAAAACATAAGTTAGGGTTTGAGTATTTATACCAAACGTATTATAGCAAAATTGGAGGGAGTGAGAGGTGTTGGACCTTCGCAGGTGGTGGAGGACCACTCGCCGGTGATGAGCGGTGCTGGAGGAGGACGGGCGGTGGCGCGCCGCGGCTGTCCTCATGCGTTGCTGGTGGCTGCTGTTGCTACTCTACTGTTGTTGTATTGGATGACCACGAGGACGTGCAGTAGCAGCTGTGGGTTGTCTGCTCGACTAGCGGCGGATTGCGTGGTGGTGCAGTCTAGGAAGACGCATTGAAAACGGGAGACGGCTAGGGCAGGGTTGCGAGTGGTCGTTGAGAAAGGGTCAGGGAGGGAAGACGAGTCGACCAGACCTCAAAATTTTATTTAAAAGGGTACACGTGTGCGGGTGAGATGTTTCTTTTTTTTTGTAAGGGTTGAAACATACAATGGTATAGGGGGAGCGGGAGGTGATTTTTTTTAAGGAGTTGGGGCAATTAAGTGTTCTTTTTTTTGGATTTTAGATATCTGAAAAAAAATTATTATAAAACTTATATATATAACTTAAATTTTTTTAACGACCAATAATTTAATGATTAACGACTAAAATTATATTAGTCGCAATAGATATGCCATCAATGATGACTTTTGACAATGGTCGTTAATAATATATCAATAACGATAAAAAAAAATTTGGTCGCTAAATTGGTCGTTAATGGTCCAGTTTGTTGTAGTGTAACCACCACCTAATCAATCTTTATATATATATGTGTGTGTGTGTGTGTGTGTGTGTGTGTGTGTGTGTGTGTGTGTGGTGATTCTAAAAACAACTGCGTAAGTATTTAAATTTAGCTAAATATCATTGGTGCCATGTTTTATATGATGATATAATTCAAAATAAAACTATGTATATTAAATATACACTATAGTTATAAACCAAAGCCACTATGTATACTCTAAATAACTCCAAGTTAGACTGTAAAGAAAGGGAATACATGACAATTATACATAAAACCCATCATATACACTCGTACCATCTTAACTAGGGAGATAGAGAATACACAACATTTATGCATCCCAACTACTGTGTATTCTCTATCTCCCTAACTCGGGTGATGTTATAGGTATAACGAAGTATTTTATGTATAATCATTGTCTATGCCTCTTCTTTTTAAATAATATATTGATTTTTTCCCTACCACGTGTTTTCATATGCATATGTCACCATGATGCTTATATCAGAATCATAAGTATCTACCTGATGCAAAATAATAAGCAAGAAGAATTCATTAGCATATGCTTCCAAAAGACAAGCATAATAATTAATTCACCAGCATCTATCCAAACCAAAGGTCATAAAGTCCAAACGAAGATAAGTAACCATTAATGGGCATAAGTCTGACCTGAAGCCAAGTAATCACAAATAGACATAAGTCCAAGCCCGAGGATAAAAACAATTAGGTAACCAAACCCATTAGTATCAACATCCCATAGTGCATGATTAGGGTCTAGAGAAGGTAAGTCATTGGGATCTACTAGATTCCCAACCAAAGGCAAAGCCTAAAGGCATTAATAACTTAGCTACCCCCCAACAGCTAATCAAGGATTGGGTAACCTATACCCATACACAACTCAACCATCTTTTTCTATAAGGTACTATTGCATTATTATTAAGGTTACGTGATCATACAAGGACCATACAATATACAATTAAGTTATTCATATACTTATTTCATCTTAACTAATGGCATTCCCTAATCATGTGTGGGATTTCCATTAATGGTAAATCAATATTAACCAATCTTGTAGATTATTTCATTTTAGGTTATCATTCCATACTACATTAACCCTTTTAAATTCATAAAAGACTTATTCGAATTTTCTCATTTAGGCCTTTTAAACAACCATTGAGTATGCCATGAATCATGATCAATTTAATCTATCCATTATGTTGTCAATTCATATCAATAAGTGTTTTTTACTTGTTAAATAGTCATATAGCATTATCAGGCATAATCTCAAAGAATATATGTGTCAATTGATCAAAATCTCACAATCTGGTAAAACCACTCAATTAGTTTAAGCCATCTAGTTAATCGGTTTGGCTCAACCAAAATTAAGGTTCCCTCAAACCAATCAATCGGTTCATCTAAACCAATCGGCAATTTAGAGACTGGTTGATTGGTTCTACCAAAATAATCAATGGGTTAAAGTCGAGAGCAAACCAAGGTCACTATAGACATAGTGGTTGATTGGTTTGATCCAACTAGTTAATTGTTTTAAGGACTAGTCGACTATTTTAGCCTAATAGTTGATAATTTTTCCCCCAAACAACACATAGAAGATATTTTTCATTGATATAAACCAAAATAATCCTACCACATCCAAACTAAGAAATATTATAGCATCATGCTAATACTTCATTAGCTCATAAAATAAAACATGGTTCATAATTAATCAAGTTAACCATAATTTCCCTAAAATCATGCAACTTTAGTAGGATTCATAAGGTAATCAATTTGCATCAATATGAAACCAAATTCTCATGGAAACCTACAAAATTTGGAATATAAGGAATACACCACATCACATGCTTAAGTAGGCTACATTTTAGTAATAAGAAAGACTTACTTAGTGCACGAAATAAATTTCCACAAAAAGAAAAAGTAAACCTGGAAGATTTTCAACTTTGAAACCATAAAAATATAATTTAGGGTTTAGAAATCTAATGATTAATTTCATAAATTAGATTTCAAATAAGGAGAAAACAAACATAATATACCTAAGAGAAAATTAGGGAGAATTTATCCTAAAATAGAGACTCAACTTCCTTTTAAATCTAAATGTAACACCCCCATTTTTTGCTCATGAAAAATTTTGGTTTCTAAAGGAAATATGAAAGCTAAAATAAGAATGGGTATGAAGCCACCACATCTAGCATAAAGAGAGGTGCGTGTATTCACCTAACATATGCCAGATGTAAGGTTAAATCTGTCCAATCAAAATTTAAACCTCATCTAAACATAGGGAGTAAAATCTCACATGAAATTTCCAAATTAGCTAGACGAGAATGGTTTCTCAGAACCAAAACATTACTGATAAAGCTAACGGAAAACCTATGATATAACCCTATACTTTTACAACATTAAAAGAAAAAGAATATAAAATCTAAATACATCCCAAACATAATCACAAACCATCTATATAAAAATCAAGTGAATGATTTTCACACCAAAATAATGCATTTGAGATACAATAAAATATGAGAAGAGAACCAAGGGTAATTGAAATAATGGAGCTAAATTTATTTACCAAATCAAATCACCGGATAATCTACTTTCAAAATCCAAGGAAAACATTCCTCCCGATAATAAGACATATAATACTGAACTTCCACAAATGGTCTACTCTCCACCATCAGTGGTTTCTCATAGGGCACAAATAACCAAGGTAGTATATGTATAGGTCTAATACTAAGTAAATCTCACTAATCTATCTTCTATGAAAGATATAAACAACAACATCAAGTGTATAATGAATCATGGTGCATTACATTGAAAAAAAATTATGCATACTCAATACCCACATTATAAATCCTACCATACACATATAATAACATGCAAAACATATGTAGCATCCTATTTAAATATGTAAGTGTTGTATGAAAGAAATGTAAAGTGGCTCATGCACCACATGTAAGAATAATCCATATTATTGACAACTCATTACATGATAACACAATTTCATATGTAAATATCTTAATCTAATAAGATATTCGAATAAACTAACCAAGTATTTATGGACAATACCAAACCAAACCAATCGGATATTTATGGATAACGCCAAACCAAACCAATTGGGCATTTATGGCCAACACCAAACTAAACTAATTAGGCATTTAGTGATCGGACATTACTTAGGAATATGTCTAGCCCTAAGAATTAATTAGGTACATGCTCAGTCATAAAAATTCTTTAAGGATATGTCTACCCCTGAGCATTACTTAAGAACATGCTTAGCTCGAGAATTACTTAGGGACATGCTATGCCCCAAACATTACGCAAGGACATGTCCAGCCTTGGGCATTACTTAAGGAGATGCTCAGCTAAGAACCATGATTCAAGCACATTCCACTTCATTACGTTGAGGGAGGCATTAAATTGTTAGCATGTAATCATATCATTTCATAATACACCATGGCGATAGAAAACTATAAAGTGTGCCCCATCTCTTAGCAAACAATTCATGCCACACATTAAGATGCTTTCAATTCAATTAATCAATATATATATATATAGTCTATGGCATAAACTATGATTTAAAATATAAATATAGGAACTCTTAATTACCATTATATTTTGAAGATTTAAAGTTGAGATTAAAATAAATTTAGTTTAGCTATTTACTAAATCTTGACTGTTAATCAAATACTAATCTAACAATTATGATTTGTTTCTATATATGTATCTTAAAAAGAGTGTGTATAGGACCTTTATCCTATATACATATTTTGATTTTGAACATGTCCTTCACTTATCCTTGCTTGAAGGTAACAAGCTTAACATGCTTTGTTACTTACTCATGCTTGTAACATGCTCTTTTACTCATACTCCTAAACAAAAAATGCAATCCCATTCTAGCACATGTAAGCACATTCTTTCACATTCGTCCTCACCAAAAGACTCAAATATCCTTATCATGAATATTTTTACACTAGGATGCTCAATAATAAGACAAAGTATGAATTAGTTAAACCTAATGATTTTACAAAGCATCATACAAGGAATATTACATGTTTAACATACCAACCTATGTGAGGCGCACAACTTTCACCTCTTAACACACATACACAATGATCCGTCCTCTATTCACACCCGTAAGTAAAGGCTTACCTAAGTCTAAAGGGAGATAAGTGAAATAAAAAGAAAAGGTAGATCCACAATAATGCTTTCCAAGATCGCCGATAGTAATCATAGGACTAAGTTAGAAACTACCTTATCGATAAATAATTTAAGTATCACAAATTATTCAACAAGGAGAACTATCTTTCTTGAAAAATGTGTCCAAAATGTAAGACACAAGAAAATAGCTCTATTAATATTTAAAATTAAATATTAACTAAATAAAATTCAACACTTATCACTTTAGGCATTCAAATTGAATTAGAAAACCAATCAAAGTACAATAGAGGATAAGCTAATTTTATTGAAAATGACTTACTAATTAGATTTTACAACCAAAAAGAAAACTAACAATTTTTAGAGAACCAATCAAGCCTAATAAGGTAGAAACATAATTCGAATAAATTTTAAATCAAAGCCAATAATTGATTAGGAAAAAGAAGCATAGTATATCAAATTTATAACACTACCTCCGACGGTTAGGGTTTCAAGGCCCAAACTACAAGCCAACGAATTAAATTTGATTACCTCAAATTGATAGTCTTAAAACACAAATAAAATAATTTTACATAAATTTAGATAATCAATTTTAAGAAATTACAAATAGCCAATTAAAGATAACTATTTTCCAAAAATTATGGTTTTAAATCCTAAGACGCAAACTCTAATAATTCAAATCAATCAATCCAAATCTAAGAGGTTAGAAAGAAATTAAGGTCATTTCAAATAATTCTATAAATTAAATTTTATCAAACCAGTTATACAAATGGCCAATTTCATAAATTCATATGAAATCTTAAATTTTAGGCTCGAATTACAATTTGGTTAAATTTTAAAAATTTAATTAAATTCAATGCTTAGAAATGTATTTAGATTTATTTTATGATATATCATTAATCAACTGATTAAAACCAGTTAAAGAAAAACCCAATCTAGCATAATTAAGGTTTTTGAGCCTGGAATGCAAATCCAAGCAATTCTTGGTAAAATATATAAATTGACGGTTGAAAATGGTAATTAAATGTATTCTAATGCAAAATATATAATCAATAGAATAAAATAACTCTATTACAATATTTAATTTAGACCAGTAAGAGTTTTGACCTAAAAATCCAATTATGTCCAATTTCACACAATCTTCCCAAATCAACACTACTAATGCAATATTAAATACATTTCAATTTATATTATAAATCAATTGAGTGAAAGGACTCAATTATGCAACCTAATTTCATCACATATTGATTTTGACCTACAAAGTCAATGCTGATTAATTCTGCATAAAATTTTCAAATTGATGATTTCAATATGAAATTAGAAATATTTTATAGCATATTGTAAAATCAATTTATCCAAAATAGCTTAATCAGACAAATCCAAAAAATTTGGGCATAACCCGACCAATATCCAATTTTCACAAATCAACCAAATACACTACAATTAACCACTCTCAATCAATCATAGAAAATATATATATACATAATTTAACAATCAATTTAGCTTATCATAAGCTAATACATACTCAATTAATCAAAATAAGGGTTTGGTTTTCAGAAAGTTATACCAAACAAGGAGTTACAAATCGGGGAGAATGCATATCGGGGAAGCTACTATGTTGTTGTGGCTAGTTCTTGCTACAACTGTGCTGCGTCACTGGCATAAGGCTGAAGTGGTGGTAGCCAGAAATCAAGCTTGTTGGTGGAGGAGGAGTAGGGAGAAGGAGGTGAATTATGGGGTTTTGGTTGTAGAGAACAGGGAAGCCGATGATAAAGAGAAAAGGAAGAGAAGGGAGAGAAGACGAGAGGAAAAAGAAAAAGGAAGAGGGAAGATGGGGGCCGGTCAGGATTTATTTTTTTTAAATATAAATATACAAGAGATACTAACATTTAAAAAAATTATTGGAAGATTTTATCTAATATTTATTTGATGAAAAATCATTTCATAAGGATCTGAATGCCTAAAATCAATATAAGACTACTTTAAATATAGGTTTTCTTGGTTATATTATTAGTGGAAAGAGTATTAAAGTTGATCTTATAAAGATATAAGATTTTCAAGTGTAGTCTATTCCTAATGATATAAATCAAGTAATAAGTTTTCATTGATTAGTTATTTTCTATAGGAGATTTATTAAAGATGTTTCTACTATATCTGCACCTATTACTAAACTCATGAAAAGAAGAGAATTTATTTGGGGAAATGAATCCAATAAAGCTTCGATACTCAAAAGAATAAATTGTGAAATTCTCCTATATTATCTATTCCTAATTTTGACCTACTATTTGATGTAACTTGTGATGCTAGTAGGGTAGGTATAGGAGGCATTCTTTAACAAGAAAAAATACCTATAGCCTACTTTAGTGAAAAGTTAAATGGTGCTAAATTGATGTATTCTACACATGATAAGGAATTATTTGCAATCATATAGATTTTAGGGATATTAAATCAATATTTGAGACCTAAAACCTTTATAATACATTCTAATCATGAAATTTTGAAATATTTATATGGTCAACAGAAAATAAGTCCTAGACATGGAAAGTGGTTAAACATCTTACATTTCTTTGTATTCTCTATCAAATACTTGGATGGAAAAGAAAATATAGTAGACGATGCTCTCTCTATAAAATCTACATTACTTGTCATACTATACTAAATTTCTAGGCATTGAAATGCTAAAATAAATATATCCTCATGTAACACCCCAAAATTCACTAAATTTTTTTTTGAAAACAGAAGCAATTAAGATAGAAACACTTAAAACCTGTGAATTCTGGGAATGTTACCGCCACACTTAGTATTAGACCGGTTCTCTCCGACCAATCCAATACCAAGTGCTAAGGCTAAAGGAAAGATTTAAATTAACAATTCATAAAAGAATTGTTAAGATCATACAACAAAATCAGAGTACGCATAAACTTTTATTAACGCTTGTAAATTCCAAATGTAAATACATTTAACAATATAAAACCCGATGGGTCAAATTCCGGAATGCCTACTCACTCAAGTCAGGCCTGCCACCCCAAACAGTCTCTGATCTTAAACCTGCACAAGCGGTCTGCTCCCCACCATCGGTGGATCATCACAGGACCCATCAACCAAGGTAGTATCAGTACGGGTCCAGTACTGAGTAAGGTGACTTGATCGCTAAGGCCAACACATAAACACATAAGCCATGCAGAAAAATAGAAGAACACAATCATAAATGCATATGATCAACCAGGTAAAAGTGCGTACCAAGGCCATGAATAATCTGAATTAATTACTTGATTAATCCTTTATCAGAAGTCGATACACACCATGCTTTTTATCAAATCCATGTGAGTACAGGAACACCCCACTATTATTGCTGGTGGGCCGGTCACTTGCGGGACAAAGTCCACACCACTATTATTCGCCGGTGGATCGGTCACTTGCGGGACAAAGTCCACACCACTATTCCTGACCGGTGGATCGGTCTGGTTCCTGCTCACATGGTGTTCCACTATAAGTAATTAGTATCTTTTAAACGTTGGCAAACTCTGGTTTATATTTGTTAAGCTCGAGTCACCCCACTATTATTGCCGGTGGGCCGGTCACTTGCGGGACATAGTCCTCACCACTATTATTACCGGTGGATCGGTTACACATAGGACATCATGTCCTAACCACTATTTCTGACCGGTGGATCGGTCTGGACCCGGCTCAACAATCTTCCCCTTTAAGTGATTAGTGTCTTAAGTATCTTATTCAAAGGCTTTCACCAAACATGCGTAAATCACCACACATCACAATTACACTTTAATCACCATATACACATGATAACACCAAATACCCTAATCAGCCACCATATACCTCAATTAACCACAACAAATCATAATTCAGTCTCCTCCATACCCTTATAATGTCCTACGTATTATTTTTCACCCAAAATATTCAAACACCCAAATAACTCTTCTCTTTCCTCCCTTACATCCCAAATCAACTTTTCACACGTAAATTTAATACCCATGCAGACATTAATCTCCCCATGCAAACCTCCGAACCTTTTCCATGCAAACCCTAAAATTCCACGTGAAACCCTAAATTGAACCATACAAACCCTAATACCATCATACAACCATCAATATCACCATGTAAATCCTAATACCACCATACAACTATAATTACCACCATACAACCTTAATATCATCATACAAACCCTAATACCAACATACATCCATTAATACCACCAGGTAAACCCTAGATTCCATCATACAAAACCATAAATTCAATCCAACCAAAACCAAAGATTCACTCATTCCAAACCCTAAATTCAAGCCATAAAAATTCTTCCACATAAAATCATAAATTATAATCTCCCAAGGAAAACTATGAATTGAATTCCCCTGAGTAAATCATAAATTAGATCCCTCCATATAATATCATAAATTACATTTTCCCAAATAACATCATGAATTAGATTCTCCCAAACAAATTATAAATTAACTCTCCCAATCAAATCATAACTTAAATTCTCCCATATAATATTATAAGTTACATTCTCCCAATTAACATCATAAACTAAATTCCCCCAAACAAATTATAAATTGACTCTCCCAATCAAATCATAACTTAAATTCTCCCATATAATATTATAAATTAAATTCTCCCAAACAAACCATAATTTAATTCTCCCAATCAATCATAAATTAAATTCTCCCATATAATATCATAAATTAAATTCTCCCAAACAAACCATAATTTAATTCTCCCAATCAATCATAAATTAAATTCTCCCATATAATATCATAAATTAAATTCTCCCAAATAGCATCATAAACTAGATTATTCCTTATAAAACCATAAAATTTAAGTCAACTCACTTCCCTTAGTCAACTTCTTTCCCCATCCTCCTTTTTCATCCTTCCTCTCACACAAACCACATCGACGTCCTCTCATGCATGTCTTACAAGGTCACAACACATATCATCATACATAAATAATACAAATGCCATACAAAACATACTTCGACTTCACGTCATACCATATACGACATAATTAATAATCATAAACATAAAATACATAGCATATGAAACACATAATGCATATAAGCACACAAAAGGCCTTAGCACTCCTTACCGAAAACGTCACCGGTCTTGGTGCACACTCCTATTCCACTTGAGGGATTTGATTGGGCTCACCTATTATGGGAAAGAAATACTAGGATTAGCTTCCTTCCTATACTACTATTAGTTTCTAATTTATCTTAAGTCTTGATTCTTAATTAATTATGCCCAAAACCACTAAAACATTAATACATACTATTATAATTTAAAGTAAAAAGGGTGACATAAGGGTTTCTACCCTTTACCAAAATAAGGTTAGTAAAGGTAATAATAATAATAATATTTATTATAATAATAATTTTAATAATAACAAATTATTACTAATAGTAGTAATATTAATAGAAAACTTAATAATAATAATAATAATCTAAGCCTAAAATATACAAAGTGGATTTCGAAACCTCCCCATTTAATGATAATACTATTTCAAATTTAAAAAGATATTAATATTATACATATACTTATTATATAAAGTTAATAAAGATAATAATATAATTAGAAAAAATGTTAAAAATGTTAATAATAGTTGTAACAAGCCAATGTGCGAGACTTAGTTAAAATTTTAGGTTTATAATCCTCCTGAAATAATTACAATATTAACTAAATAATTACACTAATTAATAATAATACTAATTATATTATTAATAATAACATTAATCATGTAATAATTACATTAAATAGGCAAAATTCGAGAATAATAATTTATCTTACTCCATAATACTCCCAGACCTGTCAACCAAATTTAGAATTTAAAATAAAGTTGATAACAACAATAATAATAATTATAATAATAATAATTAAACTCGAATTAGCATTAAAAATTAGAATAAAAGCATAATAATTATCAATAAATCGAAAGTAAGTATTTAAAAGTTCTAGGGTTTCACCTTGAGTTGGAGGGTATTGGTGGTACCGGCGGTGATTCCCGGAGGTGGCCGGAAAAGTGGTCTAAGAGGGCCAAAAATTAGGAAAATGGGTAATGGAGAGGAAGAAAAATTAAAATAATTATATGGGGCTGTAGAGAATAATTATTAGGATTTAATGGTGGGATTGGAAGGTGTTAGAAGTGGCGCATGTGGTGGTGGAAGGTGGTTCAACGTCTCGGGTGAAATTTTCTGGCGAGATGAGCAGCAAACTTTGCGTGGTTATGGCAGCTCATTCAAGAAGAATCGAAGGATTTGAAGGGCTTAGTTAGCTAGAGGGAATTTCAGGGAAGAGATTGGTAGCAAGAGGAGGTGTTGAAGTTGGCCGGGAAAGAAGATAATGGCGTCTGATGGGGCGGTGGCAGGCAGATCTCTCTTAGGGTTTTCGAGAAGAAGAAGTCTCGAAAACACCCACCATTAGGCTATTTAAAGGGTTTAGATGGGTTATTAGGGTTTTGGAGGTCTGCAGGATGGGTTTGGGTTCTAGGATTTGGGTGGCCGGTGGCAGTAATCGACCGGCGATTGCTTGGGTTTGGTCGAAGATTCGAGAAGCCAGAGAGAGAGAATGAGAGAGAGTTAAGGTTAATTGACTAATCCAAGATAATGTGCGAGCTGCTAGGAAGAGAAGGATAGGTGACTCGGCAGGTCAGGAATCTCGCAGCCGGTGCCGCCATTTTCGGCGCAGAAGTTGCAGGTTGTCGTCGGCATCAGGGAAGAAGGAGGGAGAAGAAAGGAGGAAGGGGTGGGCCGGTCGGCCGGGAAGGAAAAGAAGGGGGTGAACCGGGCCGGTCGCGCCGGTTACGTCGTTCATTAAATGGGACGACGCGTTGAGAGACGAGAAGGAATGAAACGCAGCGCGTAGAGGGCGGAAGAAGGGCGACGCCGCGCGGGCTGGCTCATTAAACAACATGACGAGTTTTGGTAACAAAATGGACAAAACGCAGCGCGCTGAAGGCGGGAGAAGGAGGCGCGCGGGCTGGGCCGAAGAAAAGGAAGAAAAAGAGGAACTGGGCCGCTGGGCTGGCCCAGTTCGGAGAGGAGAAAAAAGAAAAAGAAAAGAAGAAGAAGAAAAAAGAAGAAAAGAAGGAAAAAGGAAAAGGGAAAAAGGAAAAATAATTATTTGGGATAATTAAATTAATTAGAATATTTTGGATATTTAAAAATATTAATATTTAAATAAAATAATATTTAAAATCCCTTTTTAGGCTAAATTAGGATTTTTAAAAGATTTTCCACAAATTCCTTTTTAATTAGCAAAACACCCTAATTTTCTATAATTAAATTATTTATAAAATTAATATTAATTTGAAAATAGTTTCTCCTTCTTATTTTAAATAAAATAATTTATTTAATTAATTTTCAAAATAAAATGCTTAATTAGCTAAAATACCCAAGTCCTTTTCTAATAAAAATACTTATAAATTTCTTCTTAATTTCTCTAATTAAATATCCTTTTATTTTAATAAAAATAATTTATTTAAATAAATTTATAATAAAACCTCATTTAAATATAATTTATAAAATTAGGAATTTTCGGGGCATTTCACCTCATGACGAAGATTTTCGTGAGGCATATCGAACATGTAAAGAAAATGGAAAAAATATTATTTATACAATACAAGATGAATTCTTATTTTAAGTTAATTGACTTTGTGTACCAAGGTCAAGCATAAGGGATTTATTTATAAAATAAGTACATAAAGGAGTTATAGCAGGTCATTTTTGTTCTTAGATAATATTAGAGATATTTTAAGAAAATTTAAAGAAAATGCTTAGTAACTTGAACTTCTAGAATCATATCATGGTGTTTTGAGGATATTTTCTTTCTTAATTTAGTGATGTCAGTTTTAGGAGAATTATTCTCAATATATGGGGACATTAATAATATGACTAACATTAATAAGATTACTTTAAGTTATGGTTGTAGCTATGTAACATATTAGTAGGAAGATGATCAAGAATTTAAGATGTAAACATATATAAGATGTCATGTGTTACAAGCTATTACAAAGGGAACCATTATATATAAAAGTTAACTTTATGATTTAACAGACCAAGTCAACATTTCAAGTGAAAATCATTAGTTTGATTAGGGCTCTTGTCAGTTGTTTTCATGTGCTAATTATATTAATTTGTTTTTAATATTCTTTGTCGATTCATGTATTATATAGGATATAATACATTTTAAATACTTGTTCATGTGCTAGTTAGCCCCGTATGTGTCATGCAGCTAAATTAATGTGCTAGTTAGCAATGTAAGACTTCCTATATAAGCATGTTGTCGATGCATAGTAACATAATGGTTGAATATATTAAAATATAATATAAGTATTACACTTACCTAATCCTCTCTTTTATGATTGAATAATCCTACCTAAGAATACTTGGAGTAATCTTATATAAGGTGACATTCAAAGGTTAAATTTCTTATTAAATTGAATATATTATTTCCTTCTTCTCCTTCATTTAAATCTTCAAACCCATAAGAAGGCTCATACCATAAATTCATAACTTTTTAGTATTATGATCAACCAATCCTTCCTTGGTAGTTTCAACAAAAAGAAAATACAAAAGAATATACTTACAAAAGAATATATATATATATATATATATATATATATATATATATGCACTTGCTAGTTTAAAATTGGTTAGAACTGTATATTATAATTTTGAGAGACCACTATTAGATACAATCAAAATAATGGAAAAATTAGTTATAAAAAATCTAAACCTGGTGTTGATTGTGATTATAATGATTACTTAATTGAACACTCAATTTTAGGAGGCATTTGATCATCGTTAAATACTATTTTGAATATCTTTCTTGATGTAAATAGTCTCATTATAGTGATCTACCTATTATGTGATTCGCATTTAATCCCCATTTGGATGGGTGATATGGTACACCACTATCTGTAGGAATGGCATAAAAAATTGATAAAAACCTCCATTATTTCTAAACTATGGGGTAGAAATTAAAAATAAGCCAAAGAGTAGCTTGTTCAATTAATAAGACAAGCTCTTGCAACAATATTTATGCATTTTTTTAAATTCCTATTTCTTTAATTCTAAGCTTATAATTTGGGTTAGTTTGCTTATCCTAACATGTGAGTAGAACTACTTCATTTGTCCTCCATGGTTTGCATTATAAAAAATGACTAAAAAACATTATTCTATGATACATAGATTCTTTCATTATCATTATTCAAAGGGTTCATCAAATATTATGGAAAAAATTTCTGTCTTTTTTAATTTATGGTAATCTATGAGATTATTCCTATAAAAATTTTTGTTAATAGAACTTTTTTGTCAAATACCTTCTTGTTCGTTATTTTTAGTAAGCACAAGCATAGTTTTTAATTCATTTATAATATAAAGAAGATAAATATTCTTTATATTTCGAACAATTATACAATTGCATTTACTTTAAAACCATTATAACTTATTGAGCTCCATTAATATTACATATCAACTAGATATTCCTAATGAAGTTTATTATATTAGATTTATATAAATTCTTCAAATTTAAATATTAGGTTCATCCAATGCATCGATTGTACACCTAAGATAATCAAAATGCTAAAGAATAAATACATATTTTTTAGTTACAAAGTAGCTAGAAGTATATATCACATATGTTTAAAGGCACATAATAGATATAATCAATGGAAAACATTTTTAAACATATATTGATCATGGTGTTCATGGTTCTTGATAACAAAGGGTTGATGAAAATTTAAGATCAAGACCATTCTCGAGTTGAATTTTTGGTATTTTAAGACAATAATACAAAAAAAATGTTAAATGCTCCAATGATATTTGTTAGGTTACAACTTGTTGCTCATGGTTATAAATCCACATCTTTAACTTATCTGGTATATAAAATAGCTAAATTTTCTTATAAATCTTAAGAAGTACTATGAAAATATTAAAATAGAGCATTAAAATTTTTTAAAACCAAAATCTAATGTAACTAGAATTATAAGAGACTTCATTATTCTAAATGGTAATTTTGTTACGTAAAGCTAATATTGGAGTGCATTTTTTTAAATATGATTTCATACATGAATGTTCATACGGTAGATTTATTGTGTTTTTAAAATGTTCATACATGAAAAAAAAGATGCATAGCTTTCTTTATCTTCAATGTACTTTCTTAAATCTTTAAAGTCTTCATTCATACCGAATTCTATCCTGAGTTAATCAAAAATGTGGGAATTATAACAAAGAAATGAAATTTCATAGTGTTTTCATTTATTTGATGTAGGAATATCCATAGATGATCCTTAAGATGATACTAATTGGGCATACTTGATTCTGTAACTACTGACATTATATGTCTTTGATAATAACTTTAAGTCATTCTTGTAAGCATGTAACATATTTGTCGGAAGAAGATCAAACCATTTAAGAATTTGAGATACGTAATATTTCATGTGTTATAAGCTATTACAAAGGAATCTATTGTGTAGGAATGTTAAATCTATATATCAAAAGACCAAGTTAACATTTCTAGTTAATATATTTTTTTTATTAGGATTCTTGTTAAATTTTTTTTACTATACTAATTAGCTTACTTTATTTGTAATATTCTTTTCTTGAGTCATGTATTATACAGGATATAATTTTTTTAATACTATGTTATATGCTAGTCAACCTTTTTTTGCGTCATGTGGTTAAATTAAAGTGTGAGTTAACAATGTTAGGCTCCCATATGAAGCATGATGTCTACAACATATAACATGATGGTTCAGTATATTGAAATCTAATACAAGTAAATCACTTGGTTAATTTTCTCTTTGTGATTGAATAATCCCACATAATAATACTTCAAGTAATCTTAGATATGGTGATATTCAAACGTTGATTTTTTTTTTTGAGTTCTTTATCAATTATTGCTTAAATATCATTATTCCTTCTTCTCACTTGAGAAACCACTAATCATTTATCAATTAATGAGTTAAATAGATGGTACATATCTACTAGAATGTGCCAAAACACGTTCACTAGAATAATATCTATGTAAATTCATAAAATTTAGGTACTATGCTCAACCAATTTTCCCATTATATCCATAACACAAATAAACTACTATAGAATATATATGCGTTTGTTGGTTTCTAATTAGCTAAAACCCTATATTATAATATTGAAAGCCTTCATTTAGATATAACCAAGATAATGGCAAACTCAATTATAACAAATTTGAGCATGGTGTTGATTGTGGTTTTGATGATTGCTATGTTAAACACTTAATTTTTGGAGGCATTCGATTGGGGTTATATGAGAAAGTGGTTTAACCCAAAATGGTTTTGTATAAGTGTGTGAAGAGTAATAAAAATTAACCTAATAGATTATATTAGATATTATTATAATCCACTTCATGAGTATCCACTTGTCGTGTAGAAATAATTTCACTACTTTTACATATATATGAATATATAAATGTCTAAGGCATGGTCTTAATATTATGTTACAACAATCCAGGAAGTGCTTAAGTACTATTATGAATAATTTTCATTACATAGATTGTAAAAGCCTCATTTTTTACTATTGAAAATTTTTATTTTTAAACCTTGCAAAAGTACAAAAAAACAATAACTTAGGAAAAATAGATTGTTACCACTACACCTAACATATGTGAGGAGCTAGATGCCCATCCAATGTGAAATATAAGGCTAAGAACCAAAAAAACAAAAATTAATGTAGAGTGCACTAAAATATGTTATACAAAAATTGAAGGAAAGCATATTATATAGATATATGACCTCGAAAATCCACAAGGTTCAAATAAATAAGGAAATTAAGGCAAAGTACATGATCACAAATTATAAAACACAATATGAGATATAGCCCTAACTCTAGTCCTACATGAATAGCTCAAAAGTCTTTAGGTGTCCACCCTTTCATAATTCATGCCCCACACGAGATTAGCTAACTTCTAACCATCCTTGAAAAGCTACACATAAACCTCTACTCATGGGAATCATTATAAATGGTCTCAAGTCATTTCTAAGTCAAAAGATTTAAATGATAAAATCTAGTTAAAAATAAATAAATTGGTTTGGTATAACGAACCAATTATTTTTACCAACCAGTTGTTCACTTAGGTCAACCATTCAATTAGTTAGGGGAAACTAGTTGATTGGTTTGGCTTAGAAAAACTCAAGGTTACCTCAAATTAGTTGATCGATTCACCCGAACTACTTAATTATCCTAAGATTAGTCTATTTATTCTACCAAACCATTCAATGAGTTTAAACATATAGCAAACCATAGTCACCATAGACTTATCATTAAATGGGTTGGGATGACCAATCAACTGTTACATGGCCCATTCGATAGGTTTAACCTAACAAGTTCATCAGTTTGACCTAACTAATCAACTAGTTTTCCCTTAAATAGTATATGACAGGCATTTTTCATGTAAATCATCCTTTAAATTCCTACCACATCAAAACTAAAAATATCTAAGAATCATACCAAAAGTTTTTAGCCCATAAACTCAAACATGCCTCATAATTAATCAAATGGACCAAGTTTCCCTATAATCATACATTTTTCTCAGAGTTCATAAGTTAATCAACATGCATTAATCTGAAATTAAATTCTCATGCCAACATATAAAATCATAACATTAAAATATTCACCTCAACATATAATTAAGCAAGTTATATTTTGGAAGGAAGAATCACTTACTTGGTATAAGCAAAGCTATTCCATAAATATGGAAAACACAGCCTAGAGATTTTCAATTCTCAAACCTTAAAGAAAAATAAAGTTAAAGATTTAGAAATTCAAGGAATGATTTAGTAAATCCAAATTTGAATTCTTCATTTGTAAATAAAAAATTTTCCTCAAATTAGCATTACTATAATATGAAGATAAATCACTAATGTCAAAAGTCTTAGAAACTCCTTCATAGTGGTTAGGTAATTGTATTCCATATGTATTATTTCCAAATTTTCTTAAGATTTTAAACTATCTATCATCCTTTGAAATAAGTTTTTTTTTTCTTCAGTTTGGAAATCTTTCTTTTCTTTTAATATAACCATACCAAATCTTCCAGTGAAAACACTTATTGAATTTAATTTTTATTTGGTTGTGTTTGGTATTCGGAATTAGATGTTTTTTATTTTCTATAATTTGTTAATGATGTTTTTTTAAATAATTTGATTCTTTATTAGGCATTATAAGTCTTAATATCTCCTCCTATTGATGACAAGATATCAATAGGTAAATAAGGACTAATCCCATAAAAAACTTTAAAAGGAATCAATTGAGTTATACTAGAAGGACTCCTATTAGTCTTTTACTGACTAATCCTAATAGTAAAGTTCATAAAGTTCTATTAGTCGCTTTGTTTTAACCATCCATATGTGAATGATGAGAAGTACTAAATAATAACTTAGTACCTAAAATATGCTAAAGTGTGTTCGAAAAGTAGCTCAAGAATTTCACATCTCTTTCCAACACTATACTTTTGGGAACTTCATGTAGCCTTATTATCTCTTTGAAAGTAAAGTCTACTACATGAGTTACATCATCTATTTTATTACAAGGTATGAAATGAGCTATTTTAGAAAACCTATCTACAACTACAAGAGTAGAATCCGTTCCTTTTTGTGTCCTTGGTAAGCCTAATATAAAATCAATACTAACACTTTCCCAAGGTATATAAGGAACTAATAAAGGAGTGTACAAATCTTTATCGAAGAAACTTTTACTCTTTTGACAAACAACACATCTTCCAACAACAACTTACACTAGTTTTATCATTCATGGCCAATAAAAGTTTTCTAGTAATACTTTTATTGTTTTATGAGCACCAAAATGACTAACTATACACAAAAAGAACATATAAATAGCTTATTATATTTGAAAATAAAGTTATCTTATAACATATAATTACCATAACTATTATTAATTTTACATGCATTATAGATGTTAATAAAATCTTCATCTTTTGCATATAATTCCTTTAACATTTGAAAACCTAATAATTTAACATCTTACATAACTAATATCATGGATCTTCTTGATAAAGAATCTACCATGAAATTTTCTTTAACATAAAAATGTTTGATAAAAAACGCAATGGGTTGTAAGTAACTAACCCATTTTCAAGCTTAGGACTAATCTTCTTTCCATGAAAATATTTTAAACTTTCATGGTCTAATTGTAAAACAAATGGCCTAAGTATTTAATAATGGCTACATCTTTTAAGAATTATTATAATGGTATAGAATTCTTTATCATATGTTGAATAATTCAATTTTACCCCACTTAATTTCTCATTAAAGAATGCAATGACCCATTTTTCTTATGAGAGTACACTTCCTATACCTATCCTACTTGAATCAAATATAACCTCAAATAATTTATTGAATTTAGGTAAATATAATACTAGTGCATTACATTGCTTGTCATTTAAAGTTTGGGTGGATTTAGCTATATCATCATTCCAATTAAATTTAACCTTTTTCATGAGTTATGTTATTGGAATGATAATAGTTGAAAAATCTTTAATGAATCTTCTATAAAAACACACCAAACTATAAAAAATCCTCACCTTATGAATATATTTGGGTATTGGCCAATCATTCATAGCATTAATATCTGTGGGCAACATTTTATTACCTCCACCACTCACAATATATCTAATGAAACAATACTCAAAAGCATAAAACCACATTTCTCTATTTCCCTGTAGTGTTTAGTTTCCCTTATCTTAAGATGATCATGCTCATTTTTACTATACTCAAGTATATCCTCTAAGTATATCTTAATGAAACTTACAAGAAAAGGTTGAAGAATTTCATTCAACCTTATATATGAACAAGGTGCATTACATAATCTAAAAGGCATCACAGTACATTCACAAAGACCATATTTTTTTAATGCAGTTTTCCATTCATCACCTTCTTTTACTCTCATTAGATGATATCCAATCCTTAGATTAATTTTAGATAATACTTACAATCCACATTACTCATCTAACATATCATCTAATCTCAGCATAGGAAATATATATTAGATAGTTATATTATTCACAAACTCTTGAGTTAATACACATGAGCCATGTACCATCTTCTTTTTAAGGTCAAGTAATGCACACACACAACATAGACTCATGTTTTCTCTCATATACCATTTTCCTCTGAGTTCCTGTATTTGTCTCTCTGATTCCTTAATCTCCTCTATATTACATCATTGTGCAGGTTGATTAGGTAAAGACACATAATGTATTAAATCTATTGAATGTTCTATTCCTCTCTTAAGTGGACATCTAGGTGATAAATCATCTGAAAAAAGTATCATGATACTCGTTATTAGTTTTTTTTTTCTAATTGAGGATTATTGTTAGTGTTTTACTCTTATAAGGATTCCTTCATAATCTTAGCATAACAACTCCCTTTTTCTTTAATACATGTTACCATAACCATTTTATATAAGAGTAAAATCTTTTTATTCTCGACTATATTCTCATTATCACATTTAGATGGTTTAAGTTTATGTTATTTATTTTCTTTCTTAACTAGATATTCATTATGAATAGAATTTTTATCATACTACCATGGTCTACCTAACAATATTCCACATGCATTAATAGGTAAAACGTCACATAGCACATCATCATAATAATTACCGATTCAAAATAACATTATTGTTTTTTTGTTCCCTTGAATCCCTTATCCTTGTTTAACCATAAAAGATGATAAGGCTTTATATGTGGTGTACTCTTCAACCCCAAATCCTTCACCATTCTCTCATTAGCTGCATTAATACAATATCTACTATCAATGACAACTTTAATACCTCCTACTCATCCTTTAGTCTTGAATATATTTTATTATTGATTACATTTCCCACTAGCTTGGACTTGAAGTATACTTTCTAATACATAACAATTATTTTCTTTCTCATCTAACTCACTATAAATTTCTTTAACCACCTTGAATTCAATATCTTCTTCACAAGTCTCCATAGCTTTGGTTTCTTATATATACAATACTCTTTGATTGGTACAGTTGCACGCAAATATTCCAAATCTTTGAAATTTAAAACATCACCTTATAGAGAATTTATTGACTTTATTCTTGCCTTTCTATTCTCGAGTTGGTCTTTGATTTTTGTTAATACTTGTAGATTTTGAAGTAACTGATCCATGCTTTATACCTTGAGTATTTTAGTAGTAATTTGTATATGAAGTACTTTTCTTGGCATGAGGCTTAGTGGACTTGATCTATTTTTCAAATCGTAAGGATAGCTTAATCATATCATCATGTTTAGGCTATTTAGAAATTCAACACATGTTTTTCCTTTTTCTATGGATATTATATATAAGTGCTAATCTTTCAAACTCTCTAACATATTCTTCCACACATAGAAGTCCTTATCAAAGAGTAGCCAATCTAATAAAATTATCTTGCTCACAAGCTTTAGGTATAAATATCTTCCTTAGATGCCTCTTAAATTTATCTCAAGACTGGATCTTTAATGTTCATTCTCGTTCCCTAGTGCTTTTCAAATTATTATATAATATCCTAGAAAAATTCTTAAACTTAAGAGCATCTAGCTTAAATTTTTTTCTCATCATGATAATATTTGAATTCAAATATAGCCTCCACCTCACATAACCACTCAAGAAATTAGTCTACATGAAGCTTCCCTTAAAAATCAGGAATACCCAGTTTAATATCCTTATCTTCTTTTTTATGAAACTCTTCCCTTAAAAATCAAGAATACCAATTTTAATACCTTCATATTCTTTTTATGATACTTTAGTTGATGTTCATAGAAATGTTGTTATTTCCAATCCCCATTAACTCTTGATCATAGTATGCTCAATATTTTATATACCTTCCCCTTGGATAATTCATTGATTTTATAGCACTCCCTATTTGGTCTCCATGGAACTCCCTTTATTCTTGGATATTTTGAACCAATTCTTGTTTAGCAAATTTAGATTCTAATCTTTGTACTTCTGTTTGCATTGCAGAAATTTACCTAAATTGAGCACTAGTGGAATCTACATTTATCAAGGGTTTTTTAATAGATTTAAACATTGTTTCAAATTTTGGTTCTCCGTCCATGGTTTTGATTACCACTAAACTAAACCACACTTGAGTATCACTTAGGATTTTAGTTAATAAAACATAATCAACTAATTGTCACTCTCTTGTTCTTATCTAATTGTTGTAAAAAATTCTGATCCAAATGAATGAAAACATAAAAAAAAAATCAAATATGCTAATCAAAAAATTAACTAAGTACACTTAACACTTATCTTATTGAGTTCTTGATATAGAATTCAGAAAGTTTATGAAAATATAATTTGTAAATCTTCACAAGATTTTATGCATGTATTCCAATGTTTCAAGTGTAACTTGATTCATGGAAAGGAAACATTTGAATATACACTTATTCTACTCAATTATGAAACATATATTTGAACACAACACTTCAAACGCACGATCTATAGACAAGAAAAAAACACACACACTACTTGGTTAACTCAACATCTACTAAGAAAGGTTACATTGCACACTTCACTAGTTGAATCTAATATTAAATTATGATCCCCAAATGTGATCAAATGACAAAAAATACATATTAAACATGTAGAATTTCATGCAAAAAATGAATTTTATAAATGTTAAAATATGACACAAACTACACGCACATAAATCTTGAAATCATTTGACCACAAATTTTTCTTACCTTATGTTGATTCTCATTTACACTTCAAGATGCTTTCAAGATTCATGTAACACTACCCTATTTCGTGAAAATATCATGTAAAAACATGTTGATTCTATCAATATTCACAAGACATTCATCAAGATTTAAAGAATTCAATCAAGAAGAATCAAGAATCTTATTGGAACTTCAATGGTTATATTTGTTGTTGTCAAAATCTTGTTTTGAAGTTACACATATACTGTCAAATCCAAATAGCCAGTTTTGATACCAAATTTTATGTCAAAGATCATCAAAAAAGATTTTCAATAGACTATGAACTTTCTTTTGCATCACAAGTTGAAAAATCTTCATAAAACATTCAAGCTTTTGACTTAAGTTTTCTCAAAACTTGATGGCTTCTGTCATGTGGTGTTGATCTAATCAAAGATAGATTAACTTCACTATAGAAATCTCCTATTTCTATATAGAAGACTCTAAAACACTCCAATAATCACCCTTGAAGAAGAAGAGAAGAGGAAGTGGATTCCACACTCTCTATTTGTGCCAATTTTTAAAACTCAAATCATATTCATTTTATCATTCTTCAACATACAAGGAATATATAAACATGTACACATGTAAGTCTTTCATTAATAAGCCAAAATAAATAGCCTTATTAAAAAAAAATTGAACTCCATGCATGATAATATATATATAGTAATTATAATGCCAATTTAAGCATTATAGAGTATACAAAAAATAACAAAGCTACACAACCTCTAAATATGTAATGTATATAATTAACATATGTAATCAAACTTTGTTTCATGTGGCCTTGTCTTCCATGCAAATTTTTAATCCTTTTAATTCCATTTTCTTGTAAATTAAATATCATTAATTGGTTTATCTTTTTATAGAAATATATATTACCTACAAGAGTTAATTAACAAAGAATTAGAAGAATTAGGATCTTCAATAACAATTGGTTCCATCTCTAAGTATGTTAATTCTTGTTGTTCATCTTTAGAAGAATAGTATTAATATTGAGTTTTATGTGCTTTTGCATCACATTTGTGGTTCAAATGAAAAAAAAATGGGTTAGGTCTCAATTAATGGCTCTACGTACGCTCTAAACTTCTTAAGATGATATAGAGTTCATTATCGTAAGTGGAATAATTCAATTTACCCCCGTTTATATGTAGGTCAATTAGGTAATGAAACACATGGATTTAAGTCCATAGAAATTTATTCCTCTTTTAGGTACTAATCAAGATGGTAAATCATCATGAAACACATCATGGCACTCATTATTGAGCTCATTTAATCGTGTATTATTTCTATTTACTTCCCTCATAGGGATTCCTCAATAATCTTACCATAACAACTACATTCTCCTCTAAATCATTCTATCATAGGCTTCTCATGCAAAAAATATATTATTTTTATTCTCGACTATGTCCTTACTATCACACTTAGAAAGTTTAAGTTTATGCATTTTCTCATCCTATTCAAATAGATATTCATTATTAATACCATTATGATATTCACTTCTATCATATTTCCATGATTTACCTAATATGATTTCACATATAAATATCATATAGCACATTATCATGATAATTACCAATTCAAAATATGATTAGGTTTTGTTTGGTTACTTTGACTCATTTTTCATTGTTCAACCATTGAGAAAAATAGGGCTTTAGATGTGGTGTTACCTTCAATAAAAAATGCTTAAACATACTCTCATTAGCTAAATTTCTACACGACCCACTATCAATGATAATTTGAGAAACCATATCCCCCCCTCTTCCTTTAGTTTTGAATGTCTTTTCTTCTTGATTGGGTTAATCACTAGCTTGGGCTTAAGGTAATCTATCTAATAGATAACAAGAATTTTCCTCTTCCTCTAACTCACTAAAAATTTCTTCACTAGACACAAATTTAAGGTCCTCATCACAAGTATCCATAGTTTTAATCTTTTGTATGGACAACACTATTTGGTTGGGACATTTGCAAGAAAAATTTCCATATCCTCACAATTTATAGAATTTTGTTGTAGACAACTAATTGAAAGTGTTCTTTCTTTTCTCTTCTCATGTAGATCCTTTCTTCTTATCAACAATTGTAGAGTTTGAACTATCCATCCCATACTTTGAAGCTTGAGTACTTGAGTAGTACTTTGCAGAATAAGTACTTAGCTTGGTATGAGGCTTAGTGACCTTGTTTTTATTTTCAAATATCAAAGATATCTTAATCATATCATCAACATATAGACAAGTTTCAACTTTATCTCAACTTATCTTGTTAAGGTTGCCTAGAAATCTAGCACATGTTTGTTCTTTTATCTCGTGGATGTTACATATAAGTACTAATCTTTCAAACTCCCTAATATATTCTTCAATAATTAGAAGTAATTGTATAATCTTATTCAATCTAATATAATTATCCTTTTCATACTCTTTGGGTATAAATTTCTTCCTTAAATTATTTTTAAGTTTATCTTAAGATTTGATTGTTGATATTTTTTTTCTCTTTTTCCCTTGTCTTTTTTAGATTATCATGCCATATCCTAGCAAATTTCTTAAATTTAAGAGTAGCTAGATTATATTTTGTTCATCATGATAATCTTTGAAATCAAATATAGCCTCTACCTCATGTAACCACACAAGAAATAAATCAATAAATAGTTTACGATCAAAATAGGAAATATCAAGTTTAATACCTTTATCTTCTCTTTGACGATGCTTTAGGTGATGGTCATAGAAATTTCTATTTCTTCCACTCCCTTGTAACTCTTCATCATGATATACATGTGACTTCATGTATCTTCTTCTTTCTAGATTAGTTAGTTTTACTATACTTCCCATTCAGTCTCCATAGACTCCCTTTTTTCTTGAATATTTTGGATTAACTCTTGCTCAAAAAATTAAGATTCCATTTACTATAATTGTGCTTTCATTGTAGAAATTTACCTAATTTGAGAATTGGTTTCATCCCATATTTGTTGTGAGCTTTTATATTGCTTCAAATATGGCTTGAAAGTTTGGTTCTCCTTCCATTACTTTGACTCACTAGTATACTTAATCACATATGGTTTTGGTTAGGAAACCTAAATCAAACAATTATCACCCTTCAATCCTTGGTTGGTTCTCATAGGAAGTTTTAACTCCAATGAATCACTCATACAAAAAGTAATCACATATGGGACACAGAAAAATAATTGCTCACACTTTATAACTTTCTTGCTAAGTTCATGATGTAGAACTCAGCAAGATTATATTCATTCCACTAGATACACTATCTTCTATCATGCATTTTTTTATGTGTATTTATATAATATGATCAAAGTAAAAACAGAATGATAATATGAACCCGTCTTAAGTTGATATTTCACAAATACTTGACCAAACCAATAACTACACATGACACTAAAGTTAATAAAATCAAACACAAACTCAAGACACTTCTAAATCAACTAAGTGATGTTATAAAAGAAGCATATAAACGTTTGATTTCAAACTGTTAGCTCACATAATCATTAAGCACAAACACCATCCTATAAATGTAAGAATTCATGCAGAATGAATACTATCAATCCAAATAGAACACACACAACATACACACATAATTTTCTTCCTTATATCTTCAAAGAAAAAAAATCTAATGCACTACTTTTCTTTCTTATTCTTTTACATGTAATTAGTCAAGATTCGTATATAATTTTATCTACACCATGAACATCCTACTCAAGAGCATTCAAGTGGATTCAAGAATCTAAGAAAATCAACCAAGATCCAAAGAAAACCTACAAAAAGATCAAGAAACCTTACGAAATAACTGATGGTGATGTATTGTTGATGTTGAACTTGATCATGAAGTTTTTCTAATAATGATGTCAAATCCAGGAACATCTTTGACATCATATTTGATGTAGAAAATAATGAATGATTAATCTTATTTAATTTAAGACCATTTATCTCGTTATTTAGGTAAAAAAAATAGGTTCTAAGATGTTGATTCAACCTTACTAAATATCTTTGAGATCATTTTCACTTTTATAGTCATTATATTGACCTACTTTGAGATCAAATCAATTCAATAGAGACATCACTCTATTTTCTTTACAGAAAAGTCTTCAAATTCTCAAGAAAACTCTCACTTGATGTTGTGACTGTACAAGGCACCTTGTACATTTATATATACACACATGTAGGACTAGCTTACTCTTTATTAACCAAGCTCATCTAACAAGTCTAGTTAACAAAAATAAACTAGAGTGCATACCTATATTACATATATAATGGCTACATTTACAAATTACAAATTACAAACATAACAAAGTATACATTAAAATAACAAAGCTATGCAAAAACCTACATGTATAATACAACTATTTACATAATTGTGAATTTTTTTAGCAAAATTATGGAAAATCCTTAATGGAATGTTTGATAAGGTTGATAAATAAAAGGAAATTATAAGAAATAAAATAATATATATGTATGTATATGATGTATCTGTACAAGTTGTAAGTTAGATGACTTTATGTATTTAAATTGACTACATATATTAAGTGTGGTGGTAAGTAATACTATCAACATCTCAAATTATGCCAAATCAAGATTATTTGATATATAAACACATTATATTCAAATTTCTCATGGAAAACAACTGAGGCCTATAATACCCCAAATTTTACCTAGCCCCAAATTTAGGCTTTAGGCAATTACTATTTTAACCTAAAATTAATCTTATATGATTAATATTTTAATCATCCCTTTATTCCTTAATCATAAATTTAAACCTAATTTTACCTAACCCCAAATTTCTTTTTTTCCTTTTCTCCCCCTTCCTTTTTTCCCTTTTCTCCCCAAGGTCCTTCTTCTTACCCTCCCTCAATGTGATTTTCTCTCTTCTCCCAAAAGATATCCCCTTTATCAAGGTTCCTACCCCATAACCTACCTATTCCTAATAGATCACCACCACCATCCCCTCCATCATCTTAAAGGATTTGTCATTGGAAAATCCTATCCAAAACCCTAACCTCAACCCATTGTCCCTTTTAGTCCTCACCCTCTATTTCTTCCCTCACCATTGGCACCACCTATACTCTATATATAACCCTCCACTCTCTCCCTTTACCTCATTTAATGCATCACTAACCTTTCCAGTCATTCATTCTTCTTTCCCTTAACTTCCTTATATGTCATCAGTCAAATATTTCCCATTTTATCCTATCCAAACTCTCCATAACTTACCTCACCTTACATTACACCATTTTAATTGCATGAGAAGCTTACATCACTTAACCTTATCTAGGTTTAGGACTCACATAAGTCACCCCTTTTAGTGTCACAAAATTCACACAACGTCATCCTCAAAACTAATCTAAGTCCATGCCACCAACACCCATTAATGTGGCATCTTCGTGGTGCACCACACCTATTAATATGAGGACCTCGTATAGAAACACCTATTCATGTGAGTCCCACAAGAAATGCCCCTTTTTGCACCACTTTGTCATCTAACCACCACCATTCATGTCAATTATTTTCTACTACTTGGTTTGCTTCAGCATTACCTCTTTCTATCATCATTTTCCATAATTCTTCCTTAATTATTTTATTAAGTTATAATAATTTGTTAATCTATAGTTTTAGTAGATTTTTATATGGTCATAGATAATGAATCATAAGGTTTTATTAATGGTCAAAAATAGGTGTTGATATGGTTAGGATACAAGTAGTAGTTATAGTTTTTACATACTATGTGTCTTTTATGGAAATCACATGTTTGATTCATTATATTGACAATGCCATATTTTTGAATTTATTATGTGATAATAAGGTATCATACAATGGAAATTGAGTAAGATGTGGAAACATGTGCTTATATGATATTGTTACATTAAGTCTTATCCTAAAAACTCACATGGTATTGCAAAATGGATTTGATAAATTATGGCAAATGGGAATTGAGTATGTTTAAGTTTTATAGTTATGTAATAAATTGAGGTTTGGAAAATACTGATATTAGAGTTTTAGGGTTTTGTTTAAATTTGGATATTTTAGTTATTGTAAAGGTGTTTTTGTCATTTTATGATAATGTTAAAAATATTAATGGTATGATAACATTTGATGGTTTTATTAATTATTTCATAAATTAATATAATCAAATAATGTTGAAGTAAGTTACAAGTTATCAAAATATATATAAAGGTAATTTGGTTAAGATGGATTAAATATAGGGTTTTGGTGACTTTTAAATGGGAATGGTCTTAAAATATGCTAATTATGATACTTAAAATATTCTGGGTGATTATGAATTGTACAAATAGAGTAAAATGAGATAATAGTGTCAATTATAAATAGTGACACTAAAGGTAGGCATATTATTGCATGTGTAAGATGTTAGAGTTAGACAGTATTTTTGGATATATTATTAATAATAATATTTTATCATTAGGTAACAAATTTTGTGATTGAGATGATTCTTATAGGAGGAGTTATACTTAATTTGTGAAATTAGAGCTTCCTAGGGAATAGTAGCCTTTTTCCTTAAGTAATGTCCTGATCATCATGTGGTGGCACCTTACATGTATTATATAGTTAAGTTTGGATTATATACCATGTATTTTTTATTTTATGTGTGCATGTTGAAATAAAGATAAATAATAATTTAATAAGGCATTAATCAACTAAAGTAAAAGATCACGTGAGTTTAAATAGAAGTATTGAGTTTGTTCCACTAAACAATAATATTGTTCTAGAGTGTTAATCCTTAGGAGGTAGATCAAACTACTCCACCATTTTAAGAATAGTGACTGAAAGTGTGGTGCCTTAAGCGGTGTTGAGTTCATTATACTAAATGATAATAATGGCCTAACATATTTCGATCATGAAGGTACTTTAACTTGCTCTATGAGATTAAGAATAATAGAGTCCTAAACACAACATATATAAGAAAAGGATTATGGATATACCTAAAAATTGAAATATGCTGTAGTTCTCCTCATGCATGGAATCATGTTTAAACAATATACATAATTATTCTTCTATGTGACCTTATTTATTTTTTGTAATCCTATTATGACTATATTATTTCCTTACTCGATAAGAAGTATACAGATCATCCTTCTCATGGGAGTTGCATATTCCCATGAGTAGATGGCTAGATGATTTTATAGAAGTCCATGAGGACCCTTTGGATGACTTTGATACATATAATGCATAGTGAGGAGTAATCATATTATTTTTGGGGTTGGAGTTAATATCAAACTCTTATCTAATTTTATGAAATTTTCTCTCATTCATTATTTATAATTTTTTTTAACTATTTTAACTTGCATTCGATGTAAAATGGTATTGTAAGCCAGACTTATACAAAACAAAGTGGTAACATCTAACTATACTGCTATTACAATTTTTCTAAATAAAATTTTTTAATAGAAAATTTTTGGGTGTTATAATAACCCCTTAATGGCAATGAGCGACAACATATTTGGAGTTTGTAGAAAAACATATATGAAGATAATATATATATTTCAAATAAATGATATATGTACCATAATGCTCTTTGTCACTAACATTTATCTTTTGAGAGGGGACAACATAGAACCTGTTATCATATATTATCAATAAATTAGAAAAGTATGTACATAGTTTTTAATTGATAAAAGTATATTCAAAGTATCTTCATGACACCAAAATCTAAATCTTTAGTATTGCAAACACTAATGTGTTCCTAAATCTATCATTCTACCTATAGGAAATCTATTGATAATAAACTAGGTATTGTACATGTATTTATAAGACCTATCTATAAAATATGCCAAGGAACAAAATCACCAAAACTATGCAAAGTATAAATAAAATTAGAGAACTAAAAATTGCAAAAACATAAATTTTATTACAATCATATAAACTAATGAAAATTCAAGAACACTCAGCTTCGTTTTTCCTTACCGAGATATCAAGAACAACTATGTTGATTATTCTACTCAATTAAGATTCTTATTTCCATTAAGATTTACCTCTAGACACTTATCAATATATAGAATTTAGGAACTTTCTTTTTACTCTTGTTCATTATTCTATATCTCTAATGCTCCATAAAATTAATGTGTAAAAAAATCTGACATAATCACCATGTATATAAAACATAATCAACATGGGCATAAGGCATAATTACTATATAAATAAAATATAGTCACTATTTACTATAGGTTTTTTTATTAACCAAGGTGTATTTTCTTAGGATAAAAGTAATCACCATGAAAAAAAATACATCATGACAACTAAAATAAGATATATATATATATATATATATATATATATCATGGAAAAAACACATAATCATCATATTTTAACTCTATACATCAAGCTAATTATAATACTATTTATATATTTTGGAGTCTCATTACATGACAACACCTTCAATTACAAAGTATTTTTAAGGTCTATCACTTTTTGTGGCTTAAAATACTTACAAGCATGAATTTTGAGCTAATTGACATGTATTGATTACATAAAGTATATCTTTATGTAGTGAAAAAACATATAACAAAGTTGCAAATAATTGTTGTGCATAGATTGGTAGTTATTTAGCTATAGATTTGTGATTATTATAATTGTTTAACAATAATCCTACCGTAGAATGGTGATTATTAATATAATAACAATATCGACGATGACGACGACAACAACAACAATAACCACCATCACTACCTCAATACCAAGAACAAGTATATGTGTGTGTGTGTATATATATATATATATATTATAATTAATAGTGATAATAATAATATAATACTAATATTAATTTATTCTTAATAATAGTTATAAATTTCATGATTGTCACACAATAACTTAGCGAATATCATTAATATAATAGTAATAATCAATAGTGGTGATGGAGATTGTCCTATTACTGATTTGATGATTATCTCCAATAAATTAGGTAATTATATTAATAAAGAGTGTTGATGATGTCTAGTGTAGATGATGTTTATCTAATGTTATATTTTTGTTCAATTCTCATTTCAATTATAATAATTATTATTTCATAGTTATAATAATATATATATAATTATATTAGTTACTTGTGAATACAAATAAAGTGATACTTAACTTTATTTATAATTTCACTTGAACTAGTGATTGAGTAAGTAACCACAAAATACTCCACTAATGGTGTTTACCACCATTCTTCCCATACTAAGTTCATTATGTTTTTTATCTATTCTTCAGTTAATTAAAAAATATTAGTACATGTAAAATTATGCTTAATTTTGTTGGGCTTCACAACTATCAACTCATTGTCATTAGATATTAATACAATTTGAAATTTTAATATTTCTTAATTAATTGTAAGTGTGTTGCTTTTAGGTGGAGGTCAATATTCTGAATTTTAATCAAAATCCTCGTCACTTAACAAATAAAGATTGAAGAAACTTTTTAGAAAGATAAGATAAAGTATAAAATGAAAAAGAAAATTACATGTCGATCTTAAATATTAAGAAGAAATGTGAGGTTTGAAATAATTAGTATAAAATATCACTGGTTTACTATACACCTTGATTCATCATATGATTTACTACACAAAAGACCCAAGCTTTGAATAATCATATAAATAACAAGATAAAGTTGTATCTAAAATGGATAAAACCCTAAGTGAAAAGTATATCTACCAAATCCTCTTTAACTAGCCCTTACAGAATGGAATCCCCATACGTTTATACCGACAATTACAATGCTATCAAATATATTTTCTTTTATAAATATCTCTGGTGTAGATTCATTTTTTCTATCTCATCTCCAAGCCAAGAAAATTGCTAGAAGGTAAAAAAAAATTAAGCCTAGAATGTTGTAAAATAAATTAATTGCCTATTATGTTTCAGCAACTTTTTGCTTTGCTCTCTCGTTTGTTTGCACTAAATTCTCTGAGGAGTCCTCCTTCATCACCCCTACACTCTATGTTACCTTTTCTTTGTCCTCGTATTCTTCCTAGTCAAATAACTCTGAACCTTCCTTGTTGTATCAGTTACTGAATTCTTTAATCGATCAATTCTACTTGTGTGTCATCTATCTTATTTTATCTAATGTTGTAACCTTTTCTTGCACTAATGTATCAACGATGAAGCCCTTAGCCTGTATTGCTTTATCTATTACTTAGTCCTTATTGGGGAAACAAGGACCGGTTGATATTGGAAAACCTTTTCCTTCCTTGTGTGATAAAAATGCACAAAACAAATATAGAAAAAGTAGAAGACGCCAAATGTTTGTGTGGAAAACCCTTAAAGTTGAAGGAAAAAACCATGAACCTTCCACTATGATGATAGTAGGATTACAAGTAATTATTCTCTAGTATGAACTAGAGGCTAAATCAAAATCTTTACCCCAAAGAAGATGGATTACAAAGGATGGAATCTCTCACCAATTATGTTGTGGATCACTCAAACTTTACTTGAGAAAATATGAGAACTTTTCTCAAGCACCTCACTTTTTATAGTGGGTCTCCCTTTCTCTCTTTATATAGAGGATTGCTTGATTTTCTTGTGATGATCTAAGCCTTCCCAAGGACCCCTATTTATAGGAGTAAAAAGTGGTAATCCATAAGCTATAAGATGACTCTTGCATGCTCTCCCGTTAAATTGAGCTAATGAATCTTAGTTACTTGCACATGGTAAAATGCACTTGTCTTCTCCAAATTCCTAAGAGGTCCAAAGTATTAATTATCATCCCCATTATTATTATTATTATTATTATTATTATTATTATTATTATTGTTATTATTATTATTATTATTATTATTATTATTATTATTATTATTATTATTATTATTATTATTTCTTTAGGAAACACCCTTATTATGGAGGGACACCAACATTCCTTGTATTAGCTGGCTTTTTCTTAGGTTTTGTCCTCTACTTGCTTTGTTGTGTCTACTATCACATCTTTAGCTTACTTCGTTGAGTAAGATAAATTGTCTGTTTATGTTTAAATCACATTACTTTCATATTTAGGATGAAGAGGTAGAAAAAAATCTATATAAAGCTTCAATCCAACAAAAAATTAGGCGATAGATTAAGTAAATTTCCATTAAATTAGATCAAAAGCCACAAACCAGGGGGAGGAAAAGGGAGTACCATGAAATGAATGAAAATTTAGGGTTTGATGATGTATGGTTATGTGGTGATGCCATCACCTAAGAATTCTATGACTTTTCTTCCCACTGCAGGACTTTTTTTCCAGCTCTTATCTTCATATTTGTTGGGATATCATGCATAATGATTAAAGTGATATCATAAGTGTAACAAATGAGTATGAAAGACATTGCTTATTTATTTTAGAACATTATCATGAAGCCTCAGTTAGGGGAGCTTGAAATGATTGAACAAAAATGAGCAAGAGTGGGAATATTTAAAGAAAACACCTTCAATGGAAACATATGTAAAGGGTAATGATTAAGGTGCAAAATACTTACTAGGGTTTCATTCAAGGATTTGCAAGAATACTTTTAACAACCTAGATTTTATAAATTTTATTTTTATATGTTTAGCCATTCATTCAAAACTGAGTAAGTAAATCGTAACCCAAAACATTTTCTAAATAGTTTACCTTGATCCTCTTCTTTTTATTCTTTTTTTTCCTTACCCCCCACCTTAAATGATTGTTTTCCACTTGGGTTTTGCTAACCACATAAAGCTTAACCCAACTAAATCCTAAACCCACACTCCACACTTCATGCTGTACCCCTACCCTCTCCCCTTCCAACCAATCCTTCTCCATCACTCTGCTAGTTTCCTTTCCTTTTACATCAACTACATCACATTTCCTCCCTTGTGCACACAACCTAACCTCCTAAAACTACTCCATTCCCCCTTTAACTTTTTTTTAGTATTCTTAGAACCTAATTGAACCCTCCTTCCCTTTTTTCTCCCCTAGTTTTTCTCAAAAAAGTGTTCCCCAATTTGAGCGATCCAAATTTCTTGCTAACCATCACCCCCTAAGCATCAAATTATAAGCACCCCATCCCCAACATTTTTCACACACCACCTCTCAACTTTCTTCCCTTTATTTTTTTACATTTTTCCCATCATTTCATCACTTATTTTATAAGCATAATCATCTAGGGACTTAGCTTTCCTAACTTTAACCCTAACCTTTTGCGGTTGTTTTCACTTCCATCTTCCACACATGCATCCTCTTATTCCAAGCATAATCACCTTGCACCCCATTCTCATGTTGTAACTCTTACCCAGTATATAAATCTCACCGAGTAAACCCCTACATGTATAACCACCTTCTTGCTCACCTAAAGCCTTCAACGTGTTTTCCTCCATGTATCCAAGCCTCTCAACATCCTTTCTATGAGTGTTGAGCTTGTGCATGTGATGTCAGACTTATGTGTGTGGTGTTGAACTTGTGTGTATGTTGTTAAGCTTATGTGCATGCTGATGAGCTTGTGCTTATGTTTTTAAACCTCTGTATGTGTTATCAAGTTTGTTATATATGTCAAAGAGCTTGATCTTGTGTTGTTGAGCTTGCACTTGTTTGCTAACCTTGTTTTGCTATTACTAAGATTTTGGTGACATTATCAAGCCTATGATGTTTTTTCTAAGCTTGTGCTACATGTGGGCATTTTGTTGTTGAGCATTTAAGCTTGCCAAGATCTAGTCCCCCCCCATGTTGTTACCCTTAAGTAGTGTGAGCAACCCTAGGTTAGCAGCCTTCTTTGCTAGTTTATTAGGTTGATTCATTAATTGTTGTGTTCTTTTGTGAATTACATTGTTTAGTTGCTAATATATAAGTGTTTTTTTTCAAGTAGAGAAGGATCTTTTTAATAGAGGATAGTGTGATGTTTTATTTCATGTATTTTCCTATTTAGCTAAAATTAAGTTAACCCATATGCTTTACTAAGATTTTAAAAATTATATAATAGCCTATTAACGTTATAATGTGTTAAGCATATTTTGTTATATTGTATTTTTCCCCAATAATGCTAGCGTGAAGTTTTGCATAATGGAACATGCTAAAGTGTTTATAATATTAAGTTTACAAAAGCATGCTAGAATAGGTTTAATATTATAGATTAATTATACATAATAAATATCTGTAACATGAAAGGTTGAGCATGCTTAGTAGTAGTTTTACATGATTATAATTATTCATATGCCATAGGGGAAAACTATCTATGATGTGTACCATACTTATAATATTCCAACATGTATGCTTAATATATATTATATGAGGATTAGTATGAAAGTATGGGATTTATGATAAGGTAGATACGCATGACATGACTTTATATACTTAATCATGTATATACGTAGAATAGTTATTTATCAAGTCTTATAGTTTACATGCTAAAATGTTTTAAATTACCTTTGTAACACACAAAAATTCACTACTGAAAAAATTCTTTTTATTTAAAATTTAACAGAAGCAATTAACTCAAAACTTGTAAATTTTAGGAATGTCACCGTCATGATCAGTAAAAAACTAGCCCCCGACTGTTCCTATACTAACCACAAGGCTAAAGGAAAATTATAACATCTCCAAAATTCACTACTGAAAACTTTTATTTTATTAAAAGAATTAGCAGAAACAAAAGAACAAACTATGAATTTTAGGGATATTATCGGCACACTTAGTACCACACCAGTTCACTCCTATCATTCCAGTACCAAGAGCTAAGGCTAAAAGAATAAAATACGATTTATGTGAAGCTCAAACAAATTTAAATCAGATTAGCATAAATAACATTTTACAAAAATAAAATCCACCGGTGGTGGTTATAAGAATGTAGATTGTATTCAAACTAGGGGTTAAAAGAAAAAGAGTGGAACCCTAAAAGTTCAAATGATTTCCTCATACTCTTTCCTGTTTTCCACTTGAATAGCATCTAAAATGAACATGTAAGGGACACTGCCCATTGAATAGGTAGAGCCCCACAAATGGAATCCATCAGTACTATAGTAATGAGTAATCCTTTCAAATATACTGAAAGGTAGGACTGCAATATAGCACATGATATAAAGCTACATACATATATGATAAGGTGTGCATATATAATGTTTAATACTTAACAAGTCCATCAAATATTAATAGGTGATAAATGCGAGATCAATACTTCTAGGCTTTAATCCATTAGTACATAATTATTCAGTCATCTCTCTAATTATATATTTCCATGTGACTGCGGGAACCCCACTATTATAGCCAGTAGACTGGAATACATATAGGGCAGAATGCTCATGACCATTATTATTGCTAGTGGATCGGTCTCTAGGATTGAACACTCCTGACCACTATTATTTACCATTGGATCAGTCTGGACCCAACTTATATTGTATTCCACTATAAGTGATTAGTATTTTCCATGATTCATTTACATCCACAATTATTTTTCCGAGCTCTGAATGCCCCACTATTATAGCTGCTGGAGCTGAATACATATAATTATCATCCAGGGTAACAAGCTCTTGGACCACTATTATATCTATTGGAATGTTACTCATAAACATCTTCTACGGTAATATGCTCCTAGCCCACTATTATATCCGGTGGACTGGTACTCATAATCATCTTCAAGGGAAACATGTTCCTAGGCCACTATTACATCCTATCGACCGATACTCATAATATAATTCAACTGGTCCCGGCTCATTCATCTTTCTCCTTCATGATTAGTGTTTTTCCTTTTGAATTAGTACAATAATTCTATTTATTTTCCTTAGAGAGGAGATCAAGATCCCGGGACATAATGGTACTCAATACTCTTTAACCATCAACCTAGGGACACAAAGGTACCCTAGTGGTATTGGTACATACAGCTACTTAATACCCTTTCGACAAAGACACCTAATCTATAAGTATGCATACCACCTAAAAAGGTCTATAGAGCTAGATAGAATAAGATGTAGGGACTCGTTAGGACACAAGGGCACACCAGTAAATACCAAAATCATCGTGGTCTAAACCATGTCTTTAGGGTAGTGACCGCTAAAGAGATACCATTCCCGATCTCGAGGTCTTTCACTTTAGTTATTGTTGTCTTAATTAAAGTGATCACAAAAAGCACAACAATCAGATACTTTTTTACTATCAATTGTTATGATATCATTAGGTATTTCTTAATCATATGGTTATCCAAGAAAACATAGGGGAATCATTAAGGCCATCATAATCTCATCCAATTATGATTTAGGATTCTTTATCATGAAACTTATTGATTGTCAAATACCCTTATATGGCTATTCAATGTTACTTGAATTTTATCATAAAACTTCATTATCCCCTCTCTATATTAGATACGAATTACTAATTTACCCATTTTATTTCCAAAAATTTACTGACTTACCCTTTGCTTGAATAATTCTTAAATTATCCCTTCTTTACTTGCCAACTTATAATATTACTGTAACACCCCAAAATTCACTATTTTTTTTGAAAGCGGAAGCAATTAAATTATAAATACTTAAAACCTGTGAATTCTGGGAATGTTACCGCCACACTTAGTACCAGACCGGTTCTCTCAGACCGTTCCAGTACCAATTGCTAAGGTTAAAGAAAATATTTACATTAAATTCAAATTAACAATTCATAAAAGAATTCGAAAGATCATACAACAAAATCAGAGTACGCATAAACGTTTATTAACACTTGTAACTTCCTAATAGAATTACATTTAAACAAGATAATACCCGATTGGTCAAATTCCGGATTGCCTACTCACTCAAGTCGAGTCTGCCACCCCAAAAAAAAACCTCTAATCTTAAACCTGCACAAGAAGTCTGCTCCCCACCATCGGTGGATCATCACAGGACCCATCAACCAAGGTAGTATTAGTACGAGTCCAGTACTGAGTAAGGTGAAATGATCGCTAAGGCCAACACATAAACACATGAGCCATACATAAAAATAGAAGAACACAATCATAAATGCATATGATCAACCAGGTAAAAGTACAAAGGCCCAAATGTAGTCCAGATTAATCATTTAATTGATTTCTTATCAGCATTCGATTCACACCATGCCTTTTTATCAAATCCATGCGAGTACGGAAGCCCCTACTATTATAGCCGGTGGATCGGAGGCACATAGGGTATCATACCCTAACCACTATTATAGTCGGTGGATCGGAGACACATAGGACTACGCGTCCTAACCACTATTCCTAACCGGTGGATTGGTTGGCTCCGGCTCGCATGGTGTTCCACTATAAGTAATTAGTATCTTTTAAGCATTCTGGTTTGTGACTGTTGAGCTCGGGAACCCCCACTATTATATCCGATGGATCAGTCACACATAGGACATCATGTCCTAACCACTATTATAACCGGTGGATCGGTCGCACATAGGGTAAAAACCCTAACCACTATTCCGAACCGGTGGATCAGTTGGTCCCGTCTCAACGATCTTCCTCTTAGGATGATTAATATTTTAAGTGTCTTATTCAAAGGCTTTCACAATAGACATGCATAAATCATCACACATAACAAATCATAAAATTCGATAATCATAATTACACTCAATCACCCTATACACATGATAACATCAAAAACCCTAATCTGCCACCATATACCTCAATTAACCACCACAAACCATATTTCAGTCTCCTCCATACCCTTTATTTTCCCCACGTGCTATTTTTCATCCCAAGTGCTTGAACACCCAAACAACACTTACATTACATTCCTTACATCCCAAATTAACTTTCCATACGTAAATTTAATACCCATGTAGACATTAATTTTCCCATGCAAACCTTCGAACCTTTTTCATGCAAAATCTAAAATTCCACGTGAAACCCTAAATTCAACCATGCAGCCCTAATACCACCATTCAACCATCAATGCCACCATGTAAACCCTAATACCACCATACAACTATAATACCAGCATACAAACCATAAATTCAACCCAAACAAAACTAAGGATTCATCCATACTAAACCCTAGATTCAACATATAAATCCCAAATATTCATCCATACCAAATCCTGAACCATAAAGATTCATCCATGTCAAATTTAAATTCAAACCATAAAGACTCATCTATACCAACCCTACATTCAACCATAAAGATTCATATATACCAACCCTACATTCAACCATAAAGATTCTTCCATGCCAAACCCTAAATTCAAACCATAAAGATTCATCCACATAAAATCATAAATTAGATCTCCCAAGGAAAACCATAATTTGAATTCCCCCAAACAATTCATATATTAGATTCCCCCGTATAATATCATAAATTACATTCTCCCAAATAATATCAAAAATTAGATTCTCCCAAACAAACCATAAATTCAAATCTCCCATATAACATCATAAATTACCGTCTTCCAAATAACATCCTAACTTAGATTCTCCCAAACAAACCATAAATTTGATTCTCCCATATAACATCATAAATTATCTTCTCCCAATTAACATCCAAAATTAAATTCTCCAAACGAAACATAAATTCGAATCTCCCATATAACATCATAAATTACCGTCTCCCAAATAACATCATGAATTATATTCCCCCAAACAACTTATAAATTAATTCAACCAATCAAATCATAAATTACATTCTCCCATATAATATCATAAATTAAATTCTCCCAAATAGCATCATAAGCTAGATTCTCCCAAACAAACCATAATTTTAATTCTCCCAATTAGTCATAAATTAGATTATTCCTTATAAAACAATAAAATTAGGTTAACTCACTTCCATTAATCAAATTATTTCCCCATCCTCCTTTTTCATCCTTCCTCTCACACAAACCACATCGACTTCCTCACATACACAACACATATCATCATACATAATTAATACACATACCATGCACAACATACTTCAACTCCTAGTCATACCACATATAAAATATTTAAAAATAATAAACACTAGATACATAACATGCGAAACACATAATGCACATAAGCACATAAAAGGCCTTAGCACTCCTTACCTATAACGACATCGGTCTTGGAGCACGCTCCTACACCTCCTTAGGGTTTGACTGGGCTCATCTATTATGGGAAGAAATGTTAGGATTAGTTTTCTTCCTATACTACTATTAGTTTCTAATTTATCTTAAGTCTTGATTCTTAATTAATTATACCCAAAACCACTAAAACATTAATACATACTACTATAATTTAAATTAAAAAGGTGATATAAGGGTTTCTACCCTTAATCGAAATAAAGTTATTAAAGGTAATAATAATAATAATAATATTTATTATAATAATAACAAATTATTACTAATAGTAATAATATTAATAGAAAACTTAAGAATAATAATAATAATAATAGTCTAAGCCTTAAATTTACAAAGTGGATTTCAAAACCTCCCCATTTAATAATAATACTATTTGAAATGTAGAAAGATATTAATATTATACATATACTTATTATATAAAGTTAATATGGTTAATAATAATAATATAATTAGTAATAATGTTAAAAATGCTAAAAATAATAATAAAAGGCAAAGCTACGAGACTTAATTAAAATTTTAGGTTTCTAATTCTCCTGAAATAATTGCATTATCAAATAAATGATTATACTAACAATAATAATATTAATTATATTATTAATAATATTATTAAACATGTAGTAATTACATTAAATAGGCAAAATTCGAGAATAATAATTTATCTTACTCCATAATACTCCCATACCTGTCAAACAAATTTAGAAATTAAAATACAGTTGATAACAATAATAATAGTTATTATTATAGTAATAATTAAACTCGAATTAACATTAAAAATTAGAATAAAAGAATAATAATTATCAATAAATCGAAATTAAGTATTTAAAAGATCTAGGGTTTCACCTTGAGTTGGAGGGTATGGGTGGCACCGGTGGTGGTTCCGGGAGGTGGTCGGAAAAGTGGTCTAAAAGGGCCAAAATGAAGAAAAAGAGGGAAGGGGAAAGGAGAAAAATCAAATAAGCTTATGGTTCGGTGGAGAAGACTTAGCAGGAGATATTGGGTGGTTTAGAAGGTGGTAAAAGCGGTGGATGCGGTGGTGGATGGTGGTTTAATGTTTCGGGGTCGAATTTTCTGGCGAGAGGACTAGCCAAATTTGCACTATAATGGAGGCTCATACAAAGTGAATTGAAGGTCGAAAATGGTTTAGTTAATTAGATGGTAATGCATGGAAAAGATTGGTAGCAAGAGGAGGTGTTGAAGTTTCTGGAGAAGGAGTTAATGGCGTCTGATGGGGCGGTGGCAGGCAAGTCTTTCTTAGGGTTTTCAAGAAGAAGAAGTCTCGAAAACATCCACCATTAGGCTATTTATAGAGTTTATATGGGTTATTAGGGTTTTGGGGGTCGCCTGGGTGGTATTTTATGCTAGGGTTATGGTGGCCGGTGGCAGGAATCGACCGTCAAACATTTAGGTCGGGGCCGAAATTTTGCGAGCCAAAAGAGAAGGAACGAGCGAGAGTTGAGGATAATTGACCATTCCAAGTCAATGTGCGAGTCAAGAGGAAGAATATTAAGGGTGAATCGGCCGGTAAAATTCGTCGTGGCCGGCGCCGCCATTTTCGGGCTGGGAGTTGCAGGCTGCGTCGACGGAGGAGAAAGGAAGAAGAAGGAAGGAGGAGCGGGCTTGTCCTGTTCGTGGGGAAGAAAGAAAGAAAAAGGGAGACCGGGCGGTCAGCTGGGCGAAGAGGGTGCGTTTAATGGAAGTGACGCGTTTTGGGAAAAATAAGGATGAAATGCAGCGCGCCGAGGGCAAAAGAGGGTGACGGGCGAACGGGGATAGACGAGGGGGAATGTTTAAATGCAACGACGAGTTTCGGTGTAAACTGAATCAAAATGCGGCATGGAGACATCGAATGAAGGATGTCGCGCGGGCTGGGCCACACCGAAGGAAAGGAAAGAAAAAGGAAACTGGGTCGTCGGGCTGGCCTAGTTCAGCGAGGAGAAGAAAGAGAAAAAGAAAAGAAGAAGAAAGAGAAGAAAAGGAAAAAAAAAGAAACAGGAAAAGAGAAAAATAGTTAAGTTAGGGCCAATTAAATTAATATGAATATCTAAGATATTTAAAAATAATAAAATTTAAATAAAATAATATTTAAATCTCTTTTTAGGCTATATTAGGATTTTTAAAATATTTTCCATAATTTCATTTTTAATTAACAAAACATCCTAATTTTCTCTAATTAAATTATTTATAAAATTAATATTAATTTGAAACTATTTTCTCCTTCTTATTTTAAATAAAATAATTTATTTAATTTATTTTCAAAATAAAATGCTTAATTAGCTAAAATACCCAAATTCTTTTCTAATAAAAATACTTATAAATTTCTTCTTGATTTGCCCTAATTAATTCAATTTAAAATTAATTTATTTAAATAATTATTAGAATAAATATCCCTTAAATGTAGTTTATAAAATTAGAAATTTTTGGGGCATTTCAATTACCTTCCATATTACATAATTGCTAAATTACCTTTTTCTTGGTTTAGGTTACCAAGTCCTCTTCCATACTTGTTAGGTCACTAGTTACCGTTTATAGTTGTTACGCTTATTGTATTTCCTATTTGGTTAGTTAGATTACCAATTCCCCTTCTCCTTTGTTATAATGATCAAATTGCTCTTTAGTTGGTCAAATTTCAAGATTACCATTCTCTATTACCATGATTGCCAAATTTCCCTTTGTCATTATCATAATTACCAATTTGTCCTTTAGTTAGTTTAATTACCAAATTTCTCTTCTCCATTTTCAAAATTACCAAGAACCCTTCTCCATTATCCTAATTACCGAATTTCCCTTTAGTTGGTTAATTTACCAAATTACCCTTCTCCATTATTATAATTATCAAATTTCTCTTTTCTGTCATCATAATTATAAAATTACCCTTCGTCCTTATGATAATTACCAAATGACCCTTGTCTATTATTATTATTACCAAATTATTCTTCTTGATCATCATAATTACTAAATTACCCATCGCTGTTATCATACTTACTGAATTACCCTTTAGTTGGTTAATTTACTAAGTTACCCTTCATTGTTATCATAATTACCAAATTACCCTTCAGTTGGTTAATTTACCAAATTACCCTTCTCCATGATCATAATTACCAAATTGTGCTTCTCTATCATCATAATTACCAAATTACCCTTCGCCATTATCATAATTACAAATTTACCCTTCTCCACTATCATAATTAGTATTTTACCCTTCTCTATTATTATAATAACCATTTTACCCTTCTCCATTATTATAATTACCATTTTCCCTTCTCCATTATCATAATTACCAACTTACCCTTCTCCATTATTAAAATTACTATTTTACCCTTCTCTATTATTATAATTACTACTTTACCCCTTTTTTCTTATAAATTCCCATTTGTCCCTTCTCTTTCAAATTCAACATAATACCTTTTCTTTCTTTCAAATTATCATTTTACTCTTTACTTCCAAAATTACCTTCTTACTCCTTACTTTCAATATTACCATACTACCCTTTTACTTATAAAATGACCATTTACCCCCTTTACTTAAAAAATGACCATCTTACCCCTATCTTTTAAAATAACCATATTACCCTTTTACTTATAAAATTGCCATTTTTTCCTTTTAATACCCTTTTACTTACAAATCACCATTTTGACTCTTCTCTTTCAAAATTACCATAATACCCTTTATTTCCAAATTTATCATTTTACCCTTTATTACACTACTTTTATTAATTTTCCAATATAACATAAAATTTTAATATTTATACTCCATTCTCATCATCTAACTCCACCACTATTACTATTCAACATAATACTCATTAGCAACCACACATATTAAGCTACATTCTTGTATAAGAAATATTGTTAAAATGCCCCTAGGGCTCACAATAATATTATTCATGCATCAATGGTTACAATAGCATAATATAACATGGGTAAATACTCAACCTTTTCATTAATAACCAAACTATTCCCTCAAGTAATATTTCCACACATTGCACATAAACTAGCATGCTTTCCTTTTTATTAATCAATATAAGCAACTACATATAATAAATTAAACAATATATATGTCATGCAAAATAACATATTAAAACCCTAATGTACTAGCATACGTTTATATATTCATTTAAGTGGGGTTTAACAATTACCCTAATTCCCAAAAAATTCAAACCTCACTCATATCCCAATTAAAGATTCAAACATTGATTAGCAAAGCTAATACCTAAAAATAATATCAATATTTATCATGTTAGAAGTAGGAAAAACTAAAAAGGATAAAACTTTATAAAAACTAATAATAACACATTTTACTTGGCCTTTAATATACCTCAATATTTAAACAAAACAACTCTCAAAATATTGTGGAACTTACATTGCATAAGCAATGTGACCACAAACATGTTATAAGGGGGGGAAAGGGTCAAAAGTAGGGAGGTAGAAGAGAGGGGTGATGGTTTGGGTTAGGGTCTTAGGGGCCAAGAGGAGGGCAAGTAGAGAAGAAATTATGGTAAGGGATAGGTGCAAGGGTAGAGAGAGGCTATAGGTGGTTGTCAGGGATAAGTTGTTGGCATCCAAGGGTGGTGGCGGTGGTGGCAACAAGGTTGTAAAGGTGTCTACCAAGATGGAGGGGGCTGACAAGGAAGGAAAAAGGAGGGAAAGATGAGAGGATGGTGGGGGAGTTTACAAGGAGTGGGTTGGTGGCTTGGGGGCGGTGGGATGGAGGCTAAAGGAAAAGATACAGGGTGGTTGCCGAGAAGGAAGAAAAAGAAATGAAAAATAAGAGGGGATGAAGAAGGGGATGTACGGTGGATCGAGGGGTGGTATGGTGGTTGAGGGCTATAGTAGGTGGTGGGTAGGTGGTCAATGAGGCAGAGGAAGTGAGGGAAGAGGTGGTGGTGTAACAACAAGGATGGAAATGGGAGGAGAAGAAAAGGAAAGAAGGAAGTCAGAGGAGGGAAAGGAAGGCTCGAAAATATAGCATAGGATGACGCATGAAGGGAAGAAGAAAAAGAACAAGGAGTAGAGGGACATAGATGAAATGCCCCGAAAATTTTTAATTTTATAAATTACATTTAAATGATATTTATTAGAAAATTATTTAAATAAATTATTTTTAAATTGAATTAATTAGGGAAAATAAGAAAAATGTATAAGTATTTTATTAAGAGAGAATTTAGGTATTTTAGCTAATTAAGCATTTTATTTTGGAAATTTATTAAATAAATTATTTAAAATTAGAAGGAGAAAATAGTTTGAAATTAATAATAATTTTATAAATAATTTAATTGAAGAAAATTAGGGTGTTTTATTAATTAAAATAGAATTTATGGAAAATCTTTCAAAAATCCTAATTTAGCCTAAAAAGTGATTTAAATATTATTTTATTTAAATATTATTATTTTTAAATATATCAAATATCTTAGTTAATTTAAATACCCAATATTATTATTTTTCTTTTTTCCCTTCTTATTTTTCCTTTTCTTCTTCCTTTTTCTTTCTTTTTCTTCTTTTCTTCTTTTTCTTTTCCCTCCCTTCTTCCCGGTTGGGCTGCCATCTCCTGCGGCCCAAACTCCTCCCTTCTTCCTTCTTCAGCACGGCCTTGCCCACGCCACACATTCTTCTTCCACCCCACTCCACACTCTGTTTTGACTCCTTTTCAACCGAAACTCTACGTTTCATTTAAATGCCTTCGACCTACGCTGACCGCCCGACCTCCTTCCTTTTCTTTCTTTTCTTTTCCTATGTGAACCGCCCGACCCAAACCCCCCATCATCTTCTTCTCCCCATCCCCGATGCCACCACCGACCTACAGCTTTCGTCACGGCCCGTCCGAGATATTCACTGGCGATCTCACCTCATTTGACCAGCCTGTGCCTCCCTTTCTCTTCCCCTCATTTCGGCAGCCTCATAAACCCAATCAACTCCCCTTTTTGTGCGATTTTTCCTCTCTCTCTCTCTTGCACATTCCCCTTCCTATGTTTTGCTGCCACCAGCTAACTAACGCCGCTGGCAACCAAAAACCCTACTACATCATCCCATACCCAACCCACAGACCCTAATCTCCCATTTACATTCTATAAATACCCCTATAATAACCTTGTATCGAGCCTTTAACCTCTACCCAAAAAAATCCTTCCTTACCGCCACCTCCCTTTAGACACCTCATTCGCTGAGTCTGGCCAACTCCGCCACCCAATCAGCCTACCAAACTCTTCATTGCACTTCCCTCTAGCTAAAGAAATATCCTATATCTCAATTCTTTCTGCACGAGACACCTCGGCGGTGCCAATTAGCCTCCCCAATCAACCCTGATTTCTGCCTCTGCCACTCTTTATGCTGCCCTTAGCCACCTCTTCCACTACTGACACCACTTATTTCACCTCCCAAACTATACTACAGAACCTCCCCTATCTTCCCCTACCTCTCTTTTCCTCTTTCTCCCTCTCCTCTTCTTTTTCTCTCCTTCCCTATTCAGCCATCACCGCCACTACCGTGCTCCGCCACCTTTAGCTACATCACCACCCTCATTTTGTCCCTCTCCTCCTAGGAAACTCAAAACACCCAACCTTAATCCTCCCTATCTTTTTCCCAACATGCAACTTTTCCCTTTTTCCTTTCTTTTTTCGGCCGCCGCCGCCTTGCACCACCATCGGTGCCACCTATCCCCACCAGCCTAAGGTTGAACCCTAGACCCTCTCAGCTATTTTTCCTATTTTTATAACCCTTTAATTATTTTATTTCAATTATTTGCATATCAATACTATTATTATTAATTTTTTTTTTAAATTATTATTATTATGATTAGTATTAATGTTCTGATTATTATTTTTGTTGAGGGCTAAAGCCCTATTGTATTTTATTTTTGATTTTATTATTATTATTCTTATTATTTCCATTATTACTGTTATTAATATTAATGTGTTATTATTATTTTAATTATAATTATTTTTAGTTTTACTATTTCAAATTTCTATTATTATTATTTCATTATTAATATTACAAATACTTTACTATTAGTTTTGTTGTTGTTGTTGTTGTTGTTGTTCTTATTATTATTATTATTATTATTATTATTATTATTATTATTATTATTATTATTATTATTATTACTATTATTATTATTGTTCTTATTTTTACTATTTCATTATTATTATTATTACTAAAAATTTTTTATTTATCTTACTATATTATTATTAGTATTATTTTGGTAATGGGGCCGAAGCATTTATTTTACTTTGTTTTTGAATAATTTCATTATTATTATTATGATTATTATTGTTACTATTATTATTATTCTTATTTATATTCCCATTGATATTATTTTTAGTATCAATATTATTATTAGGGTAAAGTATTTAACCCTATATTATCAACTTTTATAATATTTCTATTATTTCTATATCTTTAGCAAAGTTAGAATGTTATTAATGTTATTTTATTAGTATGTTATTATTTAGTCAAATCCCTAAGGAGGCGTAGGAGTATGCTCCTAGACCGGTGTCGTTTTAGGTAAGGGGTGCTAAGGCCTTTTGTGTGCTTATATGCATTATGTGATTCGCATGCTATATATCATATGCTCATTATTGTAATTATTTCATATATGGTATTAGGTGGAGTTCAAGCATGTTCTAGTATTGTTATATGGCATGTGTATTATTTATATATGATGATATGTGTTGTGACCTTGTAAGGCATGCATGTGAGGGTGTTGATGTGGTTTGTGTGGGAAAAAGGATGAAAAAGGAAGATGGGGAAAGAGGTTGACTAAGGGAGGTGAGTTGACCTAATTATTTTAGTGATTCATGAGTGGTAGAATAAAATGGAGAATTTTAGGGTTTCGTGTGGGAGAATCTAATTTATGATTTTATGGTTTTGTATGGGAGAATATAATTTATGGTTTTATATAGGGGAGAATAATTTATGGTTTTGTATGGGAGAATCTAATTTATGATTTTGTGTGGAAGAATATAATTTATGATTTATATGGAAGAATCTAATTTGTGGTTTTGTGGGGAAGAATATAATTTATGTTTTCATTGGGAGAAACTAAATTATGATTTTATATAGGATAATCTAATTTATGGTGTGTTTGGGAGAATCTAATTTATGATGTTAATTGGGAGAATCTAAATTATGATGTTATATGAAGAATCGAATTTATGGTTTGTATGAGAGAATCTAATTTATGGTTTGGATGATTTTGTATGGGAGAATGTAATATATGATGTTATATGGAACAATCTAATTTATAGTTTAGATGGGAGATTCAAATTTATGATTTTATGTGGAAGAATCTAACTTATGGTTTTGTATGGGAGAATCTAATTTGTGGTTATGAATGGAAGAATCTAATCAATTGTATTATATAGACAAATCTTTGGGTTTTCTATGGTTTGAATCTAGGGTTGGTATGGATGGATCCTTAGTTTTATGCTGATTGCATTTATGGTTTTGTATGACGGAATCTAGGGTTTGCATGGTGGTATTAATAGTTGCATGGTGGTATTATTGGTTGTATGGTAGTATTAGGGTTGCATGGTGTTACTAATGGTCATATGGTGGTACTAGGGTTTGTATGGTGGTATTAATAGTTGCATGGTGGTATTAGGGTTTGTATGGTGGTATTAGGGTTTGCATGGTGGAGTTAGGGTTTTGCATGTGAGTTAATGATTATATGGGATTTAGGGTTTGTATGAAAAGTTCGAGAGGTTACATGGGATGTGTAAAGTTTGCATGGGAGTAAAGTTTATGTATGAGAATTTGATTTGGGATGTAAGGAAGGTAATATAAGTATTATTTGGGTGTTGAACTATTTTCAACCGAAAATAGTATGTGGAGCCTTATAAGGGTACGGAGGGGACTGAATTATGGTTTGGAGTAATGAACTTTGGGTTGTTGTGATTGGATAAGGTTGGAGTGGCTAATTGTAATTGTTATGGTTAATTAAGGTTTGGAATGGATAATTATTGTTGTTATGGTTAAATAGGGTTTAGAATGATTAACTATGGTTTGTTGTGGTTAATTAGGGTTTGGTGTAGCTGCTTAGGGTTTTTATTGTATCATGTGTAATTGGTGATTAAAGTATAATTGTGATTTGGGATGTGTGATGATTCATGCATGTCCAGAGTGAAAGCTTTTGAATAAGACACTTAAGACATTAATCACTTAAAGTGGAAGATATTGAGTTGCGTCCCACTGATCCACTGGTTAGAAATAGTGGTTAAGACGTGTAGTCCTATGTGTCTCCAATCCACCGGCTATAATAGTGGTTAGAGTATGATACCCTATGTGCCTCCGATCCACAACCTATAATAGTGGCAGATTCCAAGCTCAATAAAACTACTAGTTTGCTAAGACTTAGGAAAGACACTAATTACTTACAGTGGAACACCATGTGATCCGGGGCCAACCGATCCATCGGTAAGAAATAGTGGTTAGGGTATGACACCCTATGTGCAACTGATCCACCGGCTAATAATAGTGGGTAGGAGCATTATGCCCTACTTGTCTCTGATCCACCAGCTATAATAGTGGGGGCTTCCGTACTTGCATGGATTTCATAAAAATTATGGTGTGAAATGAGATTTAATTGGAGATTAATTAAGTAATTACTCTGGAACATAAATGGGCCTTTGTATCTTTTACTTGAATTGTTCATATGCCTTTATGTTGTTATGTTGGATTTTTCCCTTTTATTATTTTGCATGGATTATGTGTTTATGTGTTAGCCTTAGTGCTCGGTTACCTTACTCAGTATGTAGCGTACTGATCACCCTTTTCATGGGTGCTGCTCATTCCCACGAGTAGTATGCCCTTTGACTTTGTGCAGGTGGAGGAGACATCAGTCGGGGCTGAGTGTTGAGCATGTTTGGCTTGAAATTCGAGAGAGTTGTTGCCATATTTCAATCTTTATTTGATTCTATTTCCTTTTATTAATCTTTATTGATTTTAAGCTATTTCTCTTTTTAATTTGAATAATAATTCTTGATGCGTACTCTGATTTTGTTTTACAACCGAGTTTAGTTTGTTTTGACTTATAATTTATCGTTAATCTTTTCTTTAGCCTTAGCACTTGGTACTGGAATGGTCGGAGAGAACTGGTCTGGTACTAAGTGAGGCGGTAAAATTCCCAGAATTTACGAGTTTTGATTTAAGTATTTCTATTTTAAATAATTCTGCTTTCAATAAAAAAAAAAGTAGTGAATTTTGGGGTGTTACAATAGGTGTGCCTAGTCGGGTGGCTATAGGATGGTAAGGGTGGTTCGGTGGTAGGGAGAAGGAAGGGAAGAAGAGGAAAGAAAAGGCATATATGATGGGGGTGTAGGGTTGGTTGGGTCAAAAATAGGTAAGAAAAGGATGGGGGAGAGAGAGGGAAAGAGGGAGATTCAGGTGGTGGCGAGTGGTTGTAGGTTACAGTGGTTAGGCATGGCACTTATGGTGGCAGGTATGGCAATGAAGATAGGATGGGGAGAGAGGTAGAAGAAGAAAGAAAGGGCGAGTAGGGGCAGTATGCAGGTTGAGGGAAAGATAGGAAAGGGCTAACCTGGTCAGGGGAAAGGGAGAAAAGAAAAGAAGGGGGATTAGGCTGAAGAATGTGGGAGAAGGAAGGAAAAGAAAAGGTAAGGGGATGGGCCAGTTGACGGGAGAAGAAAGAGAGGAGGGGAAAGAACGGGCCTACAACCTAGGCACGAGGAGGAAGGGAGGTAAGTCGTGGCCTGGCTGCTCAAAGGAAAGAAAAAGGAAAATGAAAGAAAGAATAAAAAGGAGAAAGAAAAAGGAAAAAGGGGAAAATGAAAAGGAAAATAGGGAATATTAAAATTAATTAATTTATAAAATAATAAAATTTAATATTTTTGGTTAATAAATTTATTTAATAATTTAATTTAATATACTAAAATAAATGGGTTTAAAAAGTATAATTTTAGTCAAATATTTGTTCAAAAAATTATTAAAATACGAAGACTACGATAAAATAAAATAAAAATATTTATTTTAATTTATTAAATAATCCTATCAAAATTTATATACTAAAAAATCCTTATAACAATTAAATTACATAATTTTAGAAGATAATTTATCCCAAATGAAAACTATTTATTAAATTATTGATTTTTAAAATTTTGGAGGATTAAAATTATAACAACCACTATAAATCAAAATAAAAATAAAGCTTCATAAAATCCGGATTACATAGTTAAAATTACTTACAATTAACAAAGTCTACAAATGATAAAAGTCAAGTCTAGGAAATCCAATACAAAATAAAAGAACATAAGGAGGAAATTTGGTCATGCCAATCTCAATCCCCGTGCCAAGCCCATGCTCGATGCTCTACCCCTTTTGATGCATTGTAAGCATAAAAATTTATATCGCTGACCTGCACAAAGTCAGAGGGGCCTTCTACGTGTGGGAATGGGTAGCACCCATGAAATGGGTGGTCAATACACTACATATTAAGTAAGGTGACAATGCACTAAGGCCAACATACAATGACACATAATAGAAGCATAATAACATAACGTTATACAATCATTTCAGATAAATAAAGGCTAATCTATAGTCCGAATAATCTGATTATTTAATCTCTGATTGTTACTCATCTTACACCATATGTTTTTTCAATCAATGTGAGTATGGGAACCCCACTATTATAGCTGATGGATTGAAAACTTACAGGACATTATGCTTCTAACCACTATTATTTGTCGATAGATCGTTCTCTAAGGCAAGATGCCCCTAGACACTAATATTCACTAGCGGACCGGTCTGGCCTCTAGTCCCAAGGTGTTTCACTATAAGTACTTAGTGTCTTTTACATGTCTTATCATAATTATATTCAATTTTTTGAGCATGGAATCCCTGAATATTATAGGAAGAGGATCGAAAACATATAGGGTATAATGGTCCTAACCATTATTATTTGTCGGTGCATCTTACGAACTGGTCTAGCGTGGCTAAACAGTCTTCCTCTTTAAATAATTAGTCTCTTAGTGTATCTTATTCAACAAGTTTCACCCTAGACATGCTTCTTACACTCTCCATCTACACTTGTCCTCCCGAGAGGGCCCGTCTCATATCTTAAGACTGCTACATCTCTTCACACATCCTGACATCCTTTCCTTCTTCCCCATACTCACACTAAAGGCCCAACTCCTAAGTTTGTGGGTCAAGGCCCACTACCATACACTCTCAAGTCCACTTATTGTCATACCATAGTGTTTTCTCTAGAAACCATAATTTGGGCCTATATAGCTCATTCTCATCTACTTTATATAGCTCAAGTTATCTTATAACCCCACACATCACAAACCTTAAACTCAACCCTCATCATCTCACTTTACTTACCCACATACACGTGTGACCATTAAACCCTAGATGGCCACACCAAACCCCAGCATCCTCCTTTCCTCATGTTACCCTTCCATTTCTCACCTTCTACTCTCGCTTTCCTATGATACCCATGCTCACCCCACACATGATAATCCTCCATCCTCATCTCATACTCCACTCACACTTAATTATATTTATGTTTATTGCCTTCTCAAATTAGGGTCTCCTCCCAACCCTAGCATGGTCTCCTATGCATCCTTTTACTGTCCCATATACTATTTTTCACCTAAAGCCTCCAATCACCCAAACGATTCTGACATTACCTTCCTCACACCCTAAGGAAACTTTCCATACATAAAGTTCAGTCCTATATAGACTCCATGCATCCCATGCTAACCCTCAAATTTTTCATGCATTCCTAGATTCTCCCATGCAAAACCTTAGAATCTCCCATGCATCCTTACATAAATCCATATACCATTTTTTGCATATAGATTCCAATCACCCTAACAAATCTTCCCTAATATTATTTGATCCTCGAGCTAAATTTCCCCATGTAAATGTCATTCCTATACATACCTCATCCACACCATGAAAACCCTTGAAGACTCTATACAAAACTCTAAAATTTCCATACAAACCCTAGATTCTCCCATACAAAGTTCATCCACTTTATTTTTCTTAAATTCCATTTCTTTTGTTCTTCCTCTCATTGATCAAAAGATATTTAGGTTAATCCCACATTCCTTTGTCAACTTATTTCCACTTGATCAACGTACTTTCCCTTAGTCCATTTACTTTCCTATTTTTCTTTTTCATCCTTCTACCCCATATTACTACATTAATTATCCTAGCATTCATGTCCTAAAAGGGCTATATCGCATCACATCATAATTCACATTACAAACCTATTGTACACATGCCACAAGAGAATAAAAGAGCATAACTCAACTCCAAGTTGCACAACACATAAAATAGTTATAACAATAGCACAAGATACACAACATATCATTATACATGGAATCTACAGTATAAATGACACATAAAACACATAAGGCATTAGCTACACCCTTACCTAGCAGTCACTGGTCATGGAGCACACTCCTGCCCTCCTTAAGGTTTTGACTAGCTTCACCTATAAGATGGAAAAACTATGGACTAGTCTTCCTCCTACCAAAATACTATTATTTCCTATTTTATTCTAAGATTAGGGTTTTTATTATTAAAGGAAACTTTATAAGTAAAAAATAGGGTCTTTATCCTCAAGTTACTCGTCAAAATGGGCTTATGATAATATTTATAGCCATATTTATATTATCAACTCTAATAGCTTTATTTCTTCTAATAAGAGCACTAACACTAGTTTTGGAAAAAATGATATTAACATGAATAGTAATACTAATACTCAGAGTAATAGAAACCCCAGTATTTTTAGGGCTAAGGCTAATAATAGGGTTAGGGATAAAATAGTAATACTAATATTGCTAAGGATAATAATAATAATAATAATAATAATAATAATAATAATAATAATAATTGTAGTAGTAATAGTAATAGTAATAGTAATAATGATAACTATAGTAATAATACTAATGATAAAAATGTTACAAGTAGTAATAGTAATAGTAATATTTGAATACTAAGTAGTAATATAAAGGTTTGAATATTTTCAATAGTAATAAAAGTAAAGACAAACCAAAGCTAGAATTAATAATAATAGTATTAGTAGTAGTAGAAGTAGTAGTAATATTATAGTAACAATGTTAATAATAAAAGAATTAGGAATAATATTAGTAATAACAATAATTTAGTAATAAATAATAATGTTAAGGTTTGATTATTTTCCTTTTGTAACAATAAAATGATAACATGCCAAATATAGTATCAATAATAATAATAATAATAATAATAATATTTTAAGGCTTAAGATATAATAAACATGATAAATAATAATAAATATGAATAATAATAATAATACATAATACATAATACATAATAATAAAAACATAAATACAATTAAAATGGATAAGGCTTGCATCATTAAGGTTTAAGGGTTGAGAGGGGTTAGGGTACCACTTTGGGTTGGTGGTGACTAGCTGCGGCACATGGCTATGGTGGGGGGAGGGAATAGGGTGAAAGTTGGGGTGGTTGTGGATGCCCAAGTGGAGAGGTTTGGAGTGGTGGTGGTAGCGTAGCCAAAGGCAGCAATGCTGTGGTGGCCAAGGGAGCTGGAGAAACTTGGAGTGGTGGTGGTGGCTAATCAGGAAGGGTACTTTATATGGCTAAGATTGCTTGTGTGGGGAAAATGAAGGGTGGTGGTGGATGTTGTTTGGTGGAGGGTGATGTAGGGAGTGGTTTGGGTATGGCTTGAGCGGCGCCGCTAGACGAACGTGGAGAAATGGGCAGCAAAATAGGTGGTGGTAATAGAAAAGGAGGGTTTCGGGGTTAGGAGAAAAAGAACTCAAATGAATGGTGGTAGAGAGATATTTATAGGCTATGATTGAGGGAGAAGGAGAGAGAGGGAAGAGGAAAGGTCAGTGGAAAGTGTGCAGTCACCGACGAGGGGCCCAATGGCTGAGGAAATTCTTCAAAAACTTGGAGGTTGGTTGCTCTGGAAGGGAAAAAGGAGAGGAGAGAGAACCGCATATGAGGAGTGAGAAGGAGTGTTAGGGGATGGAATGGGGGTGGCAGTGCAGCATGCGATGGTGCAAGGGCTATAGGAAGTGGAAGGGTCGAGCACGAGGGGAGAGAGGGAGTTCGGGGAGTTGGTGATGAAGAAAGGCAGTGGACCAACAATCAAAAGGAAAAGGAAAGGAGGAGAGCCAAATCGGCTGTGCGAGATGTGCGGTGGGGCCTAGGCCATATAGGAGGAAGGGACGGGGATTCGGCTGAGGCTAGACTGGCCTAGATCAGGTGAGCAAAGGGAAAAAAGAAAAGAAGAAGGAAAGTAAAAAGGAGTAAAGAGAAGAAAAGAAGGAAAATAAGGGAAAAAGAAAACTAGGTGGTTTGGGGTGTTTAAAATATTTTGGTATATTGGGATATTTAAAAACAATAATATTTTAATAAAATAATAATTGAATTCGCTTTCTATGTTAGTTTAGGATTTTTGAAAGACTTTTCCTAAATTCCATTTTAATTAGTAAAACACCCTACATTTTTCCAAATAAATTATTTTTTTAAATTTCCTCTTGATTTTACCTTAATTTCTTCATCTTATTATAATAAAATAATATATTTAATTAATTTTTCTAATAAATCATTAATTAGCTATAATTTCTCAAATTATGATTTTTGGGGTATTTCAACCTTATTTAAGCCATTTCATTATAATTAATTAATTAAAAAGAAATTAGCATTTAAATTGGCTAATATCATATAAGTTTAGTTTTATGCGCATTTTGGTCAATTATGACCTATGGTTATAAATATTTGGATATAAGATAACCTTGATAGATTGTTAAGTTAACCTTTATTTAGCCTTGAACTTGAATGACTTAGTTCCCTAGTAAGGCCCTACTCTATTCTATAGGTGATTTTGATGCCCTATAAATGGTATGAATACTTAAGAATTAAGTCATCTAGGTTGGAGGGTATTGTGTGGCCTTTGTACACTAGCATTATCGGTGTACTTGATACATCTCTAAATTATTGTTTAGAAGCTATTATCTTAACTTTTGGGACAGTATAAATTATGTACTCTATACATCTTTATGTCATCTTTTGTATCCCCTCAAGTAATTAAAATGAAAGTGAATATTATTGGTTATTAGAAATAAACCGGATTTTTGGTTCACTAGGTGCCTTTTTGTGATACTATCTGTTATATTGAAATAGATTGTATTGGTTACTTTATTTAATAAGATATAAATTTTAAATTTTAAAGATCATAAATGTCATGGCCAATCATAATTTTTACTGTTCTACCGGATATAATAATGGCCAAAAGCATCTTACCATAGGTTTATTATTGTTACCATTCTACTATATATAATAGTGGTTAGGAGTATTATGTCCTAGGGATGGTTTATGTTTTCACTTATCCATAGGTTTTTTATTGTTACCATTCTACCTTCATCGAGCTTGTGTTGTCATTGTTGAGCCAATATTTTTCTTTGCTAAACTTGTGTTGTTTGCAAGTATTGCATTTTTGAACCTTGCATCTTGTTGAGCTTATATTTAGCAACCCCTTTAGTGTGAAGACTTCATGATGCTCCCCTTAAGTAATATGAGAAACCTTTAGTTATCAATCCTAGTAAATGGTTTGTTTGATGAATAGTTAATTATTATGTTCTTTTGTGATTAGCATTATTTTGTTACTAATATATGTCATTTTTGGGTAAAAAAGTGAGCTTTTTAGTAGAGGCTAGTGTGCTATTTTAGTTTGTGTATTTTTCTATTTTGCTAGAATTAAGGTAACAAATACACCATACTAAAAAGTCAAAAATAGCATAATAGCATATTAGGATTTTCAATGTCTTAAGTGTGTCTTGTTATGTTGTATCTATTTTCCTAATAATGGTATGACAAATGTATGTATAATGAAACTTGTTAAATTGTTCACAATATTAGGTGTAAGAAAGAATAATAGAATATGTTTAATGTTATGGATTAATTATGTATCATATATATGTATAATATGATCAGTTGATCATATTTAGGTATATTTTCGCATGATTATTAATATTGATAATCCATAAGGTAAAACTATCTTAAAAGTGTACCATTATTATATTATGCCAACATGTATAACTAACATGTATTACATGAGGTTTTGTATAAAAGAATGAGATTGATTATGGTTCAGATACACATGATAGAGTTTTATAAGCTTAATTGTCTATAAGGGTATAATAGTCATTTATCGGGTTTTAAAATTTAACATCATGCTAAAATGTTTTAAAGTATAGTGTTTTATATTTATCATAAAATTTTTTAATTAAAAATTAATTAGCATTTATAATGGATAATATCATGATAATTTAGGCTCATGGTATTTTTGTCATTTATGACCTAATGAGCTTAAACATGAATAATTAGATATAGTATGGCTTTAGTCGATTATTATAGTGACCTTATTGTGGAATTTGACTTTTAGTTAACTATTGACCTTAGGATTTACTTGAATAATTAGGAATATAGAAAAGTGGATAAGCGTGAAAATTGGAGCAGTTTTTTTTTTTTACCAAAAGATATTGATGATTGCCAAATAAAATACTAATTCATAAAGTAGGGACATAAAGATTTGGGAATGGTGATTCTTTAGAGTTATCTATCTTAGAGATGAGAGAGTAACCCTTATTTCGGATAGGATTCACTAGTGTGCCTTATTGCCCTAGTTTATTTTTTAGGTGGCCTATAGAAACTATAGAGGGTATTGATACATAAAGATTAAGTGACCTAGGTTGGAGGGTAGTGTGTCTCCTTCATGGGCTACTATAACATGTGTTTTTATTAATATTAGGGTCACATGGTTGGAGGATATTATGCTACATTTTGCACAAATATAGTTGAAAAGCTTTATACATCTTTGTGTTTTATTTGATATCCCCTCAAAGAGTTAAAAAGGATATAAATATTTTTGGTTATTAGAATTCAATTAGATTGTTTGTTCGATAATTGCCTTCCTACACTCCCCTTTAGTAATTTGATATGGATAATGTTGGTTATCTTATTTAATAAAATATTAATATTTAGTGTGAAATATCATGTGAGTTAGGGTTGGTTATACTTTTTACCATTCTACTGAATATGATAATGTCGAAGAGCATTCTATTATGAGGTTCTAATTGTTACCGCTCTGCCATATATAATTATGATTACAAGCACTATTCCTTATGAGTAATTTATGATTGAATTGGTACACTAGACATGATAGTGATTCTTGGAATTGTATTGTCATAGATGGGTGATGTTACTGATCCATTTGACATAATAATGGTTCTCTAAGGCATTTTACCCTAGAAGGGTCAATACAAGGATATCGTTCCACCAACTATATATGGAGGGATCCCTAAACTTAAGGTAACTAAATATTTGAAATGTTTATATTAACTTATTGAATTTATGTATGGTTAATATTAATGGTATGATGGGAATTTTTTCTTTGTGATGATTATGATAAGGTACAATTATTATCCTCGTTATTGCATTCATATTTGATGTGCTTATTACATCTTCCTTCTCTTGTGATAACTTCTATTTGTTTATATGACCTTTGCATGCCTGATATAGTCCATTAGTTTTTTTAATACTATTATACTAATATCTTTTCTTTTACAACCCCTTCTTATCTAATGGAAAATTGTGACTCTATAGAAATATTTTTGTAATACAAAAAAATTTTGATATCAAAAAATTTAATTAGCATCAAATTAATTTTATCAAAATATGAGATTTTATTTTATTTATTTAGCCTCAAAACATTCGTAGGAAATTGAATTTTTTTGCTTTATATTATTTATTTATTGGTATTAAGCTAAAATCTAACCTAAATCTCACAGATTTCCCTTTTTCCCATTTTCCATTTCTTTCTTCCTAATTTTCCTTCTTTTTCTTGTTTTTTTTTCTTCCTTCCTTTTTTTTCTCTTCTTCTTATTCTCCCTTAGGTTGTACCATTTCCCCGACCTAGCTTTTTCATTCGTTCTTTTTTTTCCCCGGGCGACCTAGGTCCTTCCTTCTTTTTTTTACTTCCACAGTCGGCTAGGCCCCTTCCTTTTTTTTCTTTTTCTTTCCTTTTTCTCTTTTCTTCCTTTCTTTTCTTCTTTCCCCTTTTATCCCTTTCTTATTCCTCGCACCCATCACCTTCATATGGCCATCTCCCCCTTATATTTTTGTCCTCTAAAATTGCACTGTTGTATGATGCCTATCCTCCAAACCTTTCCCATTTCATTTATGTAGCCCCATCCACACTAGCATATGCCTCTACTCCTTTACACCCCTTACTTTACACACCTTCTTGCCTGCACCTATACCCCTACCCTACCATGCCATTTCCAACCACCTCCCCCCTCCCTAAAGCTATGCACGTTGAGCCTGCTATTGTCTTCCCCACTCCCTCAACTCCTTCCCTACCTATATTTCTACATGTTTATGTGTTACATCTAGAATAAATAAAACAAGAAAATAAATTAATCACTTAAAGTGGAAGATTACTTAAGTCCGACCTAATTGTATATATCGATCCACCGGTAAGAATAGTGGCCAAGAGTGATATGCCCGGGAATTTTTACCTTATGCCATTCCTCTAGTGAGAATAATGGGATACTAAACATAAGCACATAAAATTGTTTGATGACAGGAACCCTTGGAACGGTAATAATTACTTATAGTGAAATAGCACATGGGTTAGGTCTAGTTGTACTTTGATTACTAACTATCTGTTGAGAGTAGTGGCTAAGAGCGTCCTTCCCTAGAAGTTATACTTTTTTACTGATCCACTGGTTAAGAATAGTGGGGTCCCTAAACCCAACATCGCAAAAATCATGAGATGATTAATTATTGCGCTAATGTCTTGAGCTCAGATAGTAATGAATGAATCTATATATCTACTTATACTCATGTCATTCCTTATTGCTGTGTTGTTGATATCTATGACCAACTTGATTCTATTGTTACATTACTTAGTATGCAACACAATGACCACCCCTATTATGGTTGCTCCTCATTTTCATGAGTAGAGACCCCTTCAAGTGTATGTGGATGAGGACTAGCTAGATGCTTTTTTGCATACGATGCTTTGATCAAGATAGAGTGATGTTATTGTGTCAAGGAATGGAGGCCTAACAGTGTGACATCTAGTGGTTGTTTTTACTTGTTTTCATCTCATAAGTGTTTGTATTTGAATTCTTGTTTATGTATTATAGTATTCCTTTTGGGAACGAACACCTAACTCTTATTTATGATATGAATTTTTATTCTGCTACACTTATCATGGTTTTTGTAATGTTTTATCTTACCTTTTATTTAGTACAAGAATGGTCTAGGGCCAAACTAATACTAATAGTGGCAGTAATGCCCCTCTTATGTTTATTTGTTCTTATACTTAAAAAAAATTAGTAGTAAATTATTAGGGTGTTACAAGTTGGTATAAGAGCTTTCGTTATGAGAACAACACTTTGTTTTCAAAAAAACATAGTTACAAGCAATTTTTTCTTTGAGTTTTAAATGTTTTATTTTGTTTTTAACAAAAACCTAGATCTACTAGTGAAAATGGAAAATAGGGAGCTCAGGTGGCTAATAATTGTGAAATGTGTGAGTTTTAAATGGTTTTTTATATTCTAGCCATCTGATCACAAAATAAACAGAAGAGTTGTGCATATAAAGGAGGCCTTTGAAGCCTTCATGGAGTTTGTGCAACACCAGCCCCAACTTTAGTTGCCACCCCAACCTACACATCATCCTCAGGAGGGCGTTGGGGAGGATTGGCTTTAGAGAGTCATTGGACACCACCCTCCATTCTATACTAGCGAGGAGGATCTTCTTATTCTTGTGGTGTGAATCCACGATATGGAAAGCATTTTTAAGGTAGTCGACTGCCCATATGTTCAAAATTTGAGCATCGTAGTGTTCTTTCTCTGAGGAGTTACAAATGCTTGTGGGTAGGTTGATGTAGCTAGGATGGGTCGTAGATATCTTGGGAGGATTTTAAGATGGTAATTCATGATATGTTATATCCAAAGAGCCTCAAGAGGGACAAGCTTATGGAATTCATGTAACTCATCCAAGCAAGTATGATGGTGAGGTAGTACTAGACATAAGTAACTCATATTCTGAGGTTCACACCTAATATAGTGGTTAGTAAGCCAACAATATTTCACTAGTTTAAGGGCTCTATTTTAGTATCTTTCAGGTGATGGTTGTGGTGGCTTTCTCTAATTTGGTTGCCCTATAAAAGCAGGAATGTATTGTAACCACTATGATTCATGAGTAGTCATCTATTCTAGATAAGAGAAGTTCAAAGAAACTAGGTTCTGGTGGTAGGACCCAGCCTCAAGGGGGATGAAAATTGAAATTTCAATAGAGAAGTCCCTTTAGAAACTAGGAGTTTCGGAAGGGTTTTTCTTGCTAATAATGTGGAAGGAACCATCTGAGATGTGATTGCAAGGGTAGACCCATGCGCGATAGATTCTTTGGCAGGCTAAGCCACCGATATTTTGAGCCTTAGTATAAGAGAAGCTTTCACTAGGCCTAAGGAGGTAAATTCCAGTAGAGGGGGCCTTTGGTGTTATAATAGTAGTCCTTCCAATAGCAAGCCTACCAAGCATTACGTTAGTAGTTTTAACAAAGGCCACCTACCCCAATTGGTGCACATAATAGAGAGACTAAGGGGAAACCACATAGGTATTTCCTTTTTCCTCAAAGGGGAGGACATGCTCTGAGTATCAAAGGATACTAAAGAGGTTATTAGGGAGGTCAGTTCAGCATGCACCTAAATGTGATCAGGTAGATAGAGGCTGATAAATAACTAGATGTAGTCATGACTATGTTTACCATCCTTTCTCTACTAGTATATGTAATGTTCGATTTGAGTGCTTCTTTATCGTTCATGTCTATTGCTTTTAATACTAGGGTTATCCTTTCACTGTCTGCTAGTGTAGCATTATCTAAAAGGTTATCTTCAAGGGATAGACTAGGTTGCATAGGCTCTACTAGAAAGTGGCCTTAGTGATAGGTTTAGTACACATCGTAGTGGACTTCGTAGATATAACACCTTTATTTTTACTACTAAAAATTTCATTTTAAATAATAATCATATAAGTAAAATATTAGAGGTTACCAGTGTAATTTATATATTCTATTTTATTCAATCATCTTTACATCAATTAAAAGGCTAAAATTATTTATTGTAACACAAGTATATTAGAAATGAAAGAAAAATTTATAATACACTATGATTTTGGAGATTAACTCCAATTTACAATAAACAAAATATAAAGTAGGGATACCATGGATAAGGAGTTCAAGAAGGGTATTCGATTAATATAGCTACTAGGTAACATTACTCTTCATCCAATCACCACATAGTGCATCACAGGAAGCATAGGCTTTTAGAGGATCTTCTAAGACCTACACACAGGAATCAAAGTCTCTTCCTCATGGGAATAAGCAACATCCAAAAAATTGATGGTCAGTACACTATGTATTAAGGAAGAGAACAATACTAACAAACTAGGGTTATAAATCACGCATGAATTCACCACAGGTGATAACTATAAATTCAAATAAATGAGGCATCTCATAAGAAAATGGTATAGCCATCTTTATTAGATATAACCATTTTTATTCTTTTATATATGCTATGTGTAGGAACCCCACTATTCTTAAACAGGTAGAAAGGCTTGAAGCACCATCTTGTGGACAATACATCTAAGCTATTATTTTCATCCGGTGGAATGGATATGAAAACATCATCTTCTTGAGGTAAAATGCTCTTAAGCTATTATTTTCTCTAGTGGAATGGATATAAACAAACACCTTAGACCTAACTCATGTACTCTTCCACTTTAAATCATTAGTGTCTTTTCCATAGGTTATATTTTTATATTTTCATTTCATGATGATTAGGGGCCTCAAAATTCTTAATCTAATAGAACAGATTAAAACACCTTATTGAAAAAAAAAAACTCTCGAGCCACTATTATCCCTAGTGGAATGGATATTAGAACGTCATCTTCTTGGAGAAAAATGCTCTGGAGCTACCATTTCTCTAAGGAATGGAATATATACAAACACTACCTTAGGCCTAATCACTTGATTTTTCACTTTAAATGATTAGTATCTTATTCATGATTGATACATAGGCATCAAACATATTAAAGCAGATAAACACATAACATTGGTAAAAGTCCTTAATCTCTTTAAACCCTAATTAGACACTCCGAGCATTCATTCTTCCATATTAATTATTCAACCATAAATTATAATATATCATCCTCAAATATTATCATTATTATCATACTCGTAGTTCACAATCTAAGTCCCACGTCATCCACACACATTAATAACCTTATCTAAGGTACTATTTATAGAATTACTGAAAATCTAATTTCATAAGTAGTCATAGTTTTCCTAGAAGACACACATGATTACAAAGTTTAGTAAACATCCCTTTAAGGACAATCATCAACAACATATCTGGAATCTGTATAATCTCTAGGCTATACACATGAAATGATAACATTATCATTTTAAGTTATAATGCCCTAATTAAACCATCATCATATTTTGAACAATGTAATAAAAATAATAGTACTTCTAAAAAATTGTAAGGATATCATTACCATATTTTAATCCACCTAATGCATAGAAAATACAAAATTCCCTTTTTATCCTTAAATAATAAAAATACCTTTAAGGACAACCAATAGCATTTGATTTATAAAATCTTACACCTTCCACATACATTATTTTCAAAATCCACAATTTATCATCATACCTCATAAATATTCTTATATCTATTTATCATAGCTTATTTAACCCATAGTTCATGCCATAAAATATATTCCTCGCAAATATGTCATTATAATAACAAAATCATATCCATACCTCTTTCCCATTTTTACTTTATTTGAAACATATATTTCATAGAATCACAACATATCATCAAAAACATACATTAAATCATATAGCAATAATACCATGAAAAATACACATATCCATACAATTAATTAACACAAAAACCCTAAAATATTGGTTAGAATCCTTTCCAACTAGGACACCATGCCCTAAGCATGTAAATCCTAGACCACCTCTTCCTAGACCTTGGAATATCACCTATGAAAAAGAGCATGATACAAGGTTACACTCAAAGAGTATAACTAAAGAGAAATTAAGATAAAAAGGATAAAAATGGAAAGAACTACGATTAAATGGAAGCATCAGATATGTGGATTTGTTGTGCAACATATGGTGAAGCTATGGTGAAAATTCATTAGAGTTTAGATAAGGTATAAGGGTAAAAATAGGGGTACAAGGCTAAAATCGGTAAGCTACATAGGAGTATTGTAGGTAACACACACTTAGGTTGAAAGTTAGAATTGTATGCAGCTAGGATGTGTGAAGTGGCATGGTCATGCTCCATCACTAGGTAAAGAGGTGTGTATCAAACAGATGTGCATGGACATGCAATAAGGCCATGCGCAAGCCATGCAAAGGTGCATGGGTAGGCTATGCTTAGTTACATAGGGTGTGATAGGAAATTTTAGTGTTGCATAGTCATACTTGAGGACATGCAAAGGATGTGGGTTTTGTAAAAATGTGATAGATGTAAAGGAGAAAAGGGAAAAAAATAAAAGAAATGGTCGGCAGTTATAGCTTGAGATGGTGCTAACAAAGGTTGAGGTGACCTTGATGGTCGGTCCACCAGTCGATGGGCAGTGCATGGTGGCTGTGGTAGTGCATAGTCACAGTGGGAGGTGGCTTGGAAAAAGAAATAGGGTAGGGAAAAATAATAAAGAAGAAGAGAGAAAAGAAAGGGGCTCAAGGTAGTTTTTTTGTAACACAAAGATAGGGAAAATGGAGGTAAAACAAAGAAGAAGGAAAGAGAGTAAAGTGTGTGTATATATATATATATACACACATGGTCATGGAAATAGGGAATAAATGGTAGAGGGAGGAATGCGATGAGCGTTGGTGAAGGTTGGGCATAAAGGGTGGCAATGGTGATGATGGTTGTGTGTTATAGGAAGATGGCAGAGGATGCCGGCAAGTGATGGTGATGGTGAGTGTGAGTGTATGTTATATGAGGAAGGAAAAGAAAAGAAGAAGATAGGGAGTGATGGTGCGCTTGTGTTGGTCCAGAAGAGAAGAAAAGAAGATGAGTGATGGATGATGATGGTTGTAGTAGAGGTGATGGGGGATGGTACAAATGGGAGGATATGAGTTGAAAATTTTCCAATGTCAATCATTAGCACAATGATGATGGGAGAAAGGAGAAGAAAAAGAAAAGAAAAGGAGAAAAAAAAATTTGTGGATTAGTTTAGATGAATTTTAGATTATCCAAATTAGATAGGATTTGATATTAGATTACAAAATACAGTTTATTTGGATCAAAGATTTTAGATTAGGTTAAAGGTTTCGGATTAAGAAATTTTTTTAAGGCTAATAATAATATTTTATCAAGATAAAAATTAAATTAGGTTATTAATGATACAAGATTAAGCTAAGAAAAAATTTTGGGGTATTACAGTAGAGATGGACCTATAGGATTTGGATGTTATAATAGGGATGCACATGTTAGGGAGATATCATATAGTGATAGACTATATATAGGAACACGTAGTGTTACGAGGTCTACAAGGTACTCAAGTTTCTTATAGGAAATGGAAACCCATGCCCAAAACTAAGGTTATATCTACACTCACACTATAGACATTGATACATAAGGGGTATCCAATGTACATGTGTAGTATCCAAGAGCTGAATAAGGATTTAGCAACCATAAGGGACATTCTTATGGTCTGAGAATTTCTTGATGTGTTTCCAGAGGAGATCTTAGGTACACATCTACTGCATAAGATTAACTTCACCATTAATCTATTGATAAGGGCTAAGCCTATGTCGAGGGTCCCTTACAAGATGACTTCAATGGAATTAAGGGAGTTGAAGGCTCCATTAGAGGAGTTATTAGTTCTTGGTTACATCTACCCACATGTGTATCCATGGGGAGAACCAGTTCTGTTCATCAAGATTTTGGATAGTCTCCAATTATGTGTTAACTTGTGGGTGTTGAATTAGTTGACAGTCAAGAACTGGTATCCACTTTCAATAATCAATGACATTTTTAACAAGATTTAAGGCACTATTGTCTTCTCAAATATCAACTTGAGGTCAGGCTACCACCAATTATACATTGCTTATGCCAAAATTATAAAGCTGGCATTTTAGACACTGTATATTCATTATGAGTTAATGGTGATGCCCTTTTGGCTCACCAATGCACCTATTATATTTATGGATCTAATGAAAAGGATTTTTAGGCCATTCCTTAACAAGTTTGTAGTGGTATTCATCGATGACATCTTGGTACACATGAGGAAAGGAGGAGCATGAGCAATACTTTCATACTATCTTGTCCCTCTTTCTAGAGCATTTCCTATCTACTAAACTCTCTAAGTGTGGATTTTCGCTTCCTAAGTTTGCCTAGCTATTATATATAGTGTTAGTGAGAGGAGTTGTCGTCGATCCTACAAAGATTGTAGAAGTAAAAAAATGGATGGCTCCCAAAAACATATCAGAGGTTTGTAGGTTCTTGGGTCTGGTCGGGTATTAGAGATGCTCTGTTTACAATTTATCAAGGATTGCATACCCTTTGACAAAGCTATTAAAGAAGATTACCATGTTTCAATAGGGTTATACTTGTGAGGGGGTATTCCAAGAATTAATGAAGTGCCTAACTATGACATTTATTATGACTCTATTAGTGGGATCAGATATTCTTGAGGTTTACATAAATGCGTCCAAGCATGTTTTAGGGTGTGTATTAATGAAGAATGGTAGAATGGTCTCCTACACTTCCTATCAATTGAAGTGGCATGAACAACACTACCTGACTCATGATTTGGATTTGGTTGTGGTTATTTTTGCATTAAAGATCTAGAGGCACTACCTATATGGGACAAGATGTAAATTCTTCAATAACCACAAGAGTCTCAATTATATATATTAAATCATAAGGAGTTGCGTATGAAGCAAAGGAGGTGGTTAGAGTTGGTAAAGGACTATGATATCGAGTTGATTTAAAACATGTGTAAGGCTAATGTGGTCCTATATACTTTAAGTAGGAATCCATCTCACTCTATGAATTCTTTTGTGGTGGATAAATCATTACTAGTGGAATTTGGTGAAATGGGAGTGGAGTTGATCCAATAGGGTGATCTCAAGGTTGAATGAGTGCCTTGTCGATTGCTGAGATAGTGTTTGATGAAATATGAGCTGGGTAGCCTAGAGATATTAATCTCAATAGGATTTGATAAAAGATACAAGAGATTTGGGCTGAAGGATTTTGGATACACAAGGATGGTAGCATTCATTATAAGGGTTATTGGTGTGTACTCATGTATTGTGATGATCAGAGGTGGTGACTTTTGGATGAAGGACATTATATCCATACTCTGTCCACCTTAGAGGGAACAAGTTGTATAAGGACCTTAAGTGGATTTACCGATGGCCTTGCATGAAGTGGTAAGTAGTAGAGTTCATGTCATGATGCCTGAGATATTAGAAGGTCAAGTTTGAGCATTGTAGACACATAGGGTTAGTCTACCCTCTAGATTTACCATGATGGAAATGAGACTCCAGATCTATGTATTTTGTAAGTGGATTACCGAGAACTCATAATGCATGTGACACCATCTAGATCACTGTGGATAGACTAATTACGTATGTAGTTTTTGTATAAATTAAATTGAACTAGATCATGAACAAATTAGCAAATGCTTATATGAAGTTTGTGGTTAGCAAGGATGGTATACCTACAAATATTATATTCAATAGGGCCTCGAGGTTTCACTCCTACTATTGGGGGAAGTTATAGGAGGTTCTAGGAACAAAGTTAAAAATGAGTACTGACTTTCACCCAACTATGTATAGGCAAATTGAGAGGACCAAACCTTAAGGTTATGTTGCGAGCTTACACTATGGATTTTCAAGATTGCTGGGAGGACTGTCTTCACTTGGTGGAATTTTTGTATAACAACTGCTACCATGATAGTATAGGGATGGAACCCTGTGATGTATTATATGGACATAAGTGGAAGATACCTTTGTGTTGGAGTGACATGAACGAGATTGTTGTATTGAGGCCTTATATGATTAGAGAGATGATCCAGTAGGTCCATTTGATCTAGGACAAAATAAGAGCTTGTTATAGTCATGTGAAGCAGTACATTGATTAGAGATGTTGTAGTGATGGTTTTGAGCCAAGGGACAAGGTGTTGTTAAGGGTTTCCCCCACTAAGGGAGTTGAGAGGTTTAACTAGAAAGGTAAGTTGAGCATGAGGTATATTGGCCCCTCAAAGATTTTGGATAGGGTTTGTGAGGTTGTTTATTGGTTGGCACAACCACTGGAATTAGCACGAGTCCATAACATCTTCTACATCTCAAAACTATGGAAGTACATTACAAAGCCTTCCCACTTGATCTGCCTTGATGAGGTCGAGCTTAGCGACTCACTAACCTATGAGGAGAGGCCCTTGTAGATTCTTGATACCAAGGTATGACGAACTCAAGAAGACTCAATTATGCATGTAAAGATTTTTTGGAGCTTCCATAGAGTGGAAGAAGATAATTGAGAAATAAAGAAGGACATGCATGAGGCGTACCCTAAACTCTTCATTTCTTTGCCACTTTCCTTCAAATGGGTAGTGTCTAGTAGCATAATTTCCTCATTGTTAGAGCTAACTACTAGAACCACCTTTTCCCTCATTCTATTTTGTTCTTTGAAGAGATAACCTATGATTTTAGGGACGAAGTCTTCCTTTAAGGGAGTACTGATGTGATACCCCAAAATTATGAAACATAAAAATTTAATTATCAAGAAATTAATTTAACCTAATTCTAAGATTTTGATTTTATTTAATGAGCCTAAAATTATTAGTAAGAAATTTATAGTATATTATTTTATTTTATTTATTTATTGGTAATATGCTAAAATTATACTCTTCAAATTAACCTAAACACACAAAATTTCATTTTTCATATATTTTCTTCCTCTTTTTCCTCCTTTATCTTCTGTCCTTTTTCTTATCTCCTTCTTTCTTTTTCTCTTATTCTTCTTCTCCCTTGGTCCCTCAATGTAGCTTGTTTTGCTTTCTTTTCTTTTCTACCTCAGATAGCCTAGGCCTTTCCCTTCTTTTTTTGTTCCCCGATGACCAAACCTATTCCACCCTTTTTTATTTTTCATTCCCTTTTCTCTTTTCATCCTTTCTTTTCTTCTTTCCCCTTTTTTCCCTTTCTTCTTCCTCATTCATGTTTCCTTTGTGTTGCCATCTACCCCTTCCTTTTTCATCCCTATACCTGCACCACTTCACACTACCCCTCTTCCCCACCTTAATCCATACGGGGCCATGCATGTCAGCATGCACCCCTACTCCCCTGTAGGATTGGCAATGGGTCGGGTCCAACCATACCCAAACTCAAACCCGTTTATATTACATAGACCTAGACCTGACCCTAACCCATCGGGTCTTTAAAGTTCAGACCTAGATCCAAATCCATTGAGTTTAGCAGATAAACGGTTCCTAAATGGGTTTAGTTATTTTTTTAGAAAAATAATTAATAATATATGCTAATACAAATACATTTATGTTTTATATAACTTAAGATATATTTTTTCCTTAAAAAAATCAGCTAATTAAAAAATAAATATATTAAAATAGTTATGTTAACTTTTTAAATATTTTTTAATGCTTTTGGTAAGGATATAAATGGGGCGGGTATACCTATAACATCACAAAATTCACTACTTTTTTTTTAAAGCGGAAGAAATTACAATAGAATATTTAAATCAAAACCCATGAATTCTGAGGATGCTATCGCCACACTTAGTACCAAATTGGTTCTTTCTGACTATTTCAGTACCAAGTGTTGAGGCTTTAAGAAAATATTAACATTTAAACTTGAACAAAAATTTCATAAATAATTAGAAAGAATCATACATCAAAAATTAGAGTACATGTAAAAGTTTATAAACAATAATAAGATATATATCAAACGAAGGGAATAATATTACAATAAATAAAAAGGTCTATGTGAAATACTACATATAAGTAATAATTCATAAAATAATAAATGTGATACAAAAGAAATAATATAGTGAAATAAAATCACATGAAAAGAAAACACGGCCACGACACTCTCAAGCTTTGATCCAAAACACGCTCAACACATAGCCCCGACTGATGTCTCGCCCACCTGCACAAAGTTAGATGGGCAAACTACTCGTGGAAATGAGCAGTACTCATGAAAAGGGTGATTAGTACGCTACGTACTGAGTAAGGTAACTGAGCACTAAGGCCATCACATAACATCACATATATAATGTAAAAGAAATAAAAGACCATAATCCATCATGATAACATAAAAGCGAATGAACGATCACGTGAAAATGCCAAAATCTAATATAGTTTAGATTAATTACTTCATCAATCCTTTATCGACATATTTTCACACCATGTTCTTTAGCAAGTTCATACGAGTATGGGAACCCCACTATTTTTTCCGATGGATCGGTCACTTAAGGTAGATGCCCTACCACTATTATACGCCAGTGGATCAGTATGGCCCCTTCTGGCACGGTGTTCCACTATAAGTCATTCCTGTCTTCCCATAGCTTAACAACATATATGGTTTAGTTTATTGAGCTCAAGATCCCCCACTACTTTAACCGATGGATTGGTTACTAGTGTAACATACCCTACCACTATTATGCCGATGGATCAGTCTCCAGGCTACCGTATTACCTGGTCACTATTATGTCTAAGGATCAGCCTAGGCCCAACTCAACATCTTCCACTTTATGTGATTAATGTTTTAAGTATCTTATTCAAAGGATTTCACCCTAGACATGCATGAATCACTCCCTTTACACTTCACGCATCACAAATCATAAATTCCACCCTTATAATTATACTTTAATCACTAAACACCCAAGATACAACAAAAACTCTAAGGGGCCACAACAAACCCTAATTATCTACAAAAACCCTAACTTGGTTTCCTACGTACCCATAATGCTCCACGTACTATTTTCCATCTAAAGTGTTCAACCACCCAAACAACGTTTACATTAGTTTCCTCACATCCCAAACCAATGTTCCATACATAAATTTTGCTCCTATGCATTCATCATACATCCCATACAAACCCTAATACCACCATACAAACCCTAGTACCACCATATAACCATTAATAACACGATACAACCATTAATACCACCATGCAAACCCTAATACCAGCATACAACTATTAATACCACCATACAAATCCTAATACCACCATGTAACCATTAATAACATGATGCAACTATTAAAACCACCATGCAAACCCTAATACCACCATACAACCATTAATACCACCATGCAATCATTATTACCACCATGTAAACCCTTATAGCACCATACAAACCCTAATACTACCATGTAAAACCTAAGATTCCATCATAGAAAACCCAAATCCACTAAAGACCAACGATTCATCCATACCAAACCCTATATTCAACCCATATAAAACTTAATGATTCATCCATACTTAGATCCTCCCGAACAAAACCATAAAATAGTTTCTCCCATACAAAACTATAAATTAAATTCTACCATACAAAACCATAGATTAATTCTCTCCACAAAACCATAAATTGGATTCTCCCACAAAAGACCATAAATTAGATTCTCCCTAACAAAACCATAAATTAGATTCTCCTATACAAAACCATAAATTTTATTTTCCCATACAAAATCATAAATTTGATTCCCCCATACAAAATCATAAATTAAATTCTTGCACATGAAACCCTAAATTCCCCATTTTATTCCTCCACTCATAGATCATTAAAATACTAAGGTCAAATCATTTTCTCCTTTTGTCAACTTACTTCCCATTTTCCATTTTCAACCTTTTCCCCACACAATACCACTTTTATACATCCTCACATGCATGTCTTGTAGTGTCACAACACATATCATCATATACCACAATATTTCATCCCATATAGTACACATATCATCACATACCACAATATTTCATCACATATAATACACATACGAAATAATTACAATAATAAACATAGGATGCATATCATACAAAGCATATAATGCACATCAGCACACAATAGGCCTTAGTAACCCCTTACCTAAAACAACACTGGTCTTGGAGCATGCTCCTACACCTCCTTAGGTCTTTGACTAGTCTCACGTATTATAAGAGAAAAACTAGAATTAGATTTCCTCCTACCAAAAATACTATTAACTAGAAACTTAATCTAAGACTAGGCTTTTGATAAAATACTAAAATAATAATAGAAAAAATACAAAAAATAATATCAACATTAATATTAACAAGAATAATAAAAATAGTAATAATAATAATAAAAAGCATTATTCAAAAATAAAGTGAAATAAAGGCTTCAGCCCTTTTACCAAAATAATAATAATGATAATAAAAATAACACAAAAATAATAACAATAGAAATAATATAAATGATAAAAACCATAACAATATTACAAAAATAATAATAACCACAATGGTAATAATAGTAAGGATAATATTTGAAGATAAAATGAAGTGGGGTTTCTACCCTACATTAAAAAATAATAAACTTATTAAATAATAATAGTAATAAAAATAACACTAATAAGAATAATAAATGCTAATGATAAAAATAATGATAATATTAATAATAAGAAGACTTGATATTTATAATACTACTACTATAATTCAAAATAGGCACAATAGGGTTTCATCCCTATATAAAATAATAATACTAACACTTAAAAATAGTAATAATAATAATAATAATAATATTAATAATAATATTTATATTAATATTAATAACAACAACAGCAACAATAATAATAATTATAATAGCAAAGCTAATAGTAAAGTGATTGTAATATTAATAATAAAATAATAATAATAATAATAATAATAGTAATTCAAAATAGTAATAATAATAATAATATCATATTAACATTAATAATAGAAATAATAAAGGTAATAATGCTAAATTCAAATTAAAAAATTACAATAGGGTTTCAGCCCTCAATAGAAATAATAATACAAACGTTATTACTAATATTATTGATAATAATACATATTAATTATAGAAATAATAAGAATAATAATAATAGTATTTATATTTAAATAAATAAAATAAAATAAGGCTTATAAAAATGGGGAAAACAGTTCAGAGGGTCTAGGATTCAACCTTAGGTTGGTGAGGATAGGCGGCACTAGCAGTGGTGCATGGCGGCTACATCGGTAGCCATAAAAAGGGAAGAAAGGGTAAAAGTTGAATGCTTGGAAAAAGATAGGGAGAATTAATGTGAGGATTGGGGTGTTTAAGAATGCCTAGAGGGAGAGGAGTAGAATGGAGGTGGTGGCACAGTCAAAGGTGGCAATGCACGGCGGTGGTGGTGGTGGTCGAACGGGGGAGAAGGAGGGAAAGGGAGGAGGAGAGGGAGGAAGAGGAAAAGTAAGGTAGAGGAAGGTAGAGGATAGTATGCAGAACATTTTGGAAGGTGAAAGGAGTGGCTGCAGCGGCATAATAGGTGGCTAATGGTTGTTCGAAGGGCGGCAAAAGTAGAAGAGAAAGTTAATCAGGGAGGGAATTACGCACAATCAAGGAAACTTGTGCAGGAAGAATCAAGAGATATAGGACGTTTGGTTAGCTAGAGGGCGGTGCAAGGAAGAGTTTGGTAAGCAAGTGGGAGGTGACATTGGCCAAAGGAATGGATGAGCGGTCTAAAGGTGCAGCGGTAAAAAGGAAGAATTCCGTTAGTTCAAAAATGAAAACTGAACTACAGGGTTGGTAAGGTGTATTTATAGGGTTTAAATGAAAGCTTAGGGTATGTGGGTTGGCGAGGGAGTACGGAAAGTAGAGTCACGATCACCGGCAGTGATGGTTGGTCGGTGGAAGCAATTTTTAGGGGAGGGGGGTTGACTGGCTGGGTTAGGGAGAAATGTGCTAGGAGAGGGGAGAAGTATTGGTCTATGCATTCGCCGAATTAGGGGGGAGAGAAAGGAAGAAAAACGATAGGCCAATAGTGCGTAGCCGGCGGCAAAAATCCCAGGACAGGCAGCGGAGGTTGCAGGTTGAACGGCGTTGTCAAGGAAGTAGAAAAAAGAAGATGGGAGGCTTGACTCGCAATCCAAATGAAAAGGAAAGAAATGAAAGAAGAAGGAAAACCAGCCGATGTGAGTCTAAAGTTTTGATTTATATAACATGACGCGTTTTGGGGAAATTAAGGAAGAGGAGCGGCGTTTTGAAGTCGGGCTAAAGAAAAGAAAGGAACAAGTCACGGGAGGAGAAGAAAAAAGAAAGAAGGAAATTAGGTTGCGCCAGACCCAAATTGGGGAAGGGGAGGAAGAAAAAGAAAAAGAAAGAAGAAGAAAGGAAAAAGGAAAAGGAAAAAGAGAAAGGAAAAAGGGAAAAAGAAAAATAGGAGAGTTGTGTTAATAAATTAATTAAAATATTTGAGATTGTTAAAAATAATAATATTTATATAAAATAATATTTAAATACCTAGGATTTTTATATGTAAATAATATTTAGGCTAAACTAGGATTTTTAAAAAAATTTCCATAAATTCCATTTTAATTAGCAAATCACCCTAAATTTAATAAATTAAAATATTCATAAAATTGCTATTAATTTGAAACTACTTTTTCCCTTTTATTTTAAATAAAATAATTTATTTAATTAATTTCAAAAATAAAATCCTTAATTAGCTAAAATACTAAAATTTCTCCTAATTAAAATACTTATAAAATTTCTTTTTGATTCACCCTAATTAATTTCCTTTTTGTTTTAATAAAAATCATTTATTAAATTAAATTTTCTAAATAAAACCTTATTAAATTATAATATTTAAAATTAGAAATTTTTGGTGTATTTCAATACCCATATCCGTATCCGATAAGAAAATCTGTACCCAAATCCATATCCGCTAATATATCCATATCCATATATGTTGGATATTCGTTACTTGATGGATTATTTTTTTATCTGTTAATGAATATTATCAGATCAATAAATCCATCACCGATAGATAAACTTATTTAAAGTTAACCCAAATGATAGTTTTAACTTTAATTTATATTATATTTATTTTAAAATTAAGGATAAAAGGTAATTATATATCAAGTAAACAGGTACGGATATGGATACGGGTATAGTTACAAGTATAGGTATGGATATCTCATACTCGTATCCATACTCGAATCCTATACATTTTTCCATCATCCATATCCATTCAAATGTCCATCGGATAAAATCTGTCACGTTTCGGGTAAAATCTGCCCCATTTACATCCCTAACTTTTAGAATACAATGTTATACATATTATTTATTAATTAAGTATGCAAAAATAAAATTAAAAAATGAATAAGGAGCTTATATAAGATTAATATAATAATGACAAATATAATATTAGTATATATTTATATATGTATACATAGATATATACATACACACACACACAAATGTATATGAAATATGTTTAGCAGGCCGGTTTTGGGTCTACAACTAGACCCAGACCCAGACCCAGATCCTTTAAAGTATATATGGACCCATACACAATCCAAACCCATTGGGTCAAAAATTTATGGACCCATACCCGCTAAAAATAAGGCGGGCCTAGCGGGTTTGGGTTGGGTCCGAGACCCATTGCCATCCCTACTCCCCTACACTCACCTGCCCTACACATCTTCTCTCTTAAACCTATACCCCTGCCTTGCTATGCTGCCTACAGCCACCTCCTCCCCTTCTTATAGCCATGCTCACCAAGCCTCTTATCGTCTTCCCCACTCCATTTGTTGCCCTTCCCTATTTTTTCTCACTTCCCTATCCCTATCCAGTCAACTATCATGCCAACACTGCTAACATCCAACCAGCCTCCTATGTGACTTCTCTTCCCTAGTTACGCCCTACCAAAGTTTGTAGGGTTACCATTTCCTTCGTTCTTCCTTTTTTCTACTTTGCCCTATACTATAGTTGTTGTAGGCTGCATTTTTTCAACCACCACCAGCATCAATTATCCTCTCTCCTTATCACCATTACACACAACCACCTTGCACAAGTACCACAACTTGGGCAGCCCCGTAGCGGCCCCCTTTCTCTTCTTTCTCTCCATCTCTTTTTCCTTCTTCCTCTCTGCTATGTGCCACTATGCATCATCTCCAACCACCAACTCCACCACCACTAACCACAACCCATACTAGCCTATCCTAGTGCCACTACCACCCTCACCCTATGCTACCAACCCTCACACTTCTACACCAAAAATCAACATCCACTGCATCATTTTTCTCTCCCATTTTGGTCACCTCCACTTCCTTTCCTCTCCTTAAGTTTTCCATAGTATAGGTTCCTTTTTATTCTTTAAAAACAAAGAAAAAAAATAAAAGAAAATATAAATTTTGTATATTATCATTTTCTTAGTACTATTCCAATAATAACGGAAGAGGATGCATAGGTCATACGTGCTTAGAGACCAAAGCTACTTTAGTAAGGATATGATTATAGATAGGGTTAATGTATTTGTCCTTGGTTTGTGATGATATGCATAGATTAATTAATGGCTCGAGTTTTTATATGTAGTTAACCATGATAATAATTAATGGTAATAAGCTATGTGGTTATGATTATATTAATTTCTAATGATTGATGTATATCCACATTATATGATATTTCATGTGTGTAAAGTTTAGAGAGTCCTTATATTAAATAACCTGTGACATTAGTAGGGTTTTGATGCCTTAAGGAATTTTGGTCGATATTGTGAATAATAACATATCGGGTAACATAGGGTGAAAAATGGCCTAAAATGGGTTGGAGATACTACATGTAGTGACTATGAAAAAAATAAGACGGTTTAGGGTAAATATAGTATGGGGTAGTATGGGGTGAATAAACATGCATGAGGAGGAGTAAAACCTAATGGAAGCCATGATTATATGTGAGTAAAGTGGGATTTTGTTATCAAAAAAAGGATGTGGGGCCAAGGATGGAATTTGTGGGTGGCCATGTAAATTTGTGAAGTCATTTGAGCATTAGAGGAAGTGAAACTAGGGTTTTGGGAGGCTAAGCCACTAAACCCTTGGGGTAGGGTATTGTCACATGTAAAAAATAGGAGAATTAGATTCGAATTTTGGGATATTATGTTAACCATTTTATTTTGGAAATGTGTACCAAATTTAATAGACCTGCAGCATAAGGGGATGTAGCTATAACCACAATGATGAACTAAGGTTTTGAATAGGAAGAGTATTATCACATGTATAAAATGGGGGAGTTAGGCTACGATATATATGCATGGGTATGGAAATATAGGCCTAATAGTAGAGGAGGGGCTAGGAAAAGTAGAAGAAATTAAGGTAGGGAGGAGTAAATCTAGAGGCTAGTAACTATTAAATGTCAGAAATGGGGGTAATAGGCCATAAAACTTGAAAAGGGGATTCCAATGACATATTATGACTTTTTGGGTAAATTGGAGAGTCAAAAGGGACACTAAAGGTAAGGTTGTACTTGAGTTTTGAAATTAGGATTTCCAAGGAAACAAGGTTGTCTTAGGGTAGTAGTAGGGAATGTGACATATATGGGGTAGGTGTGCATGTTTTTGTGTTGAATATGGAATAAATAAAACATAAATAATATACTAATCACTCAAATTAGAAGATCACTTGAGTCAACCCCATTTGTACTTACCGATCTATAGGCTATAATAATGGCTAGGAGCACCATTGTCTGGAAGTTGTACCCTATATCATTCAAACAATTATAATAGTAATGTCCCAAACTTAAGTACATTATATTGTTGGATGAAAATAATCCTTTTTAAGTTAATAATTACAAAAAACAAAACACCACATGGGTTAGGACCGAATTTTTCCTTGATTATTGATCCATTAGTTAGAATAGTTGCCAAGAACATCGTACCTTGGAAGTTATACTTATTTACTGACACATCTATTGAGAATAGTGGGGTCTCTAAACCTAACATGGATAAAATCATGATTTGATTATTTATTACACTGATACCTTAAGCTTAGATAATAATTAATGAATTTATATAATCTACTTATGTGCTTGTCATTCCTTATTATGGTGTTGTTGATATCTATGACATGTTGACTATATTGTTGCCTTACTCGGTACGTTGCGTACTAATTATCCATATTATGGGTGCTAATCATTTCCATGACTAGAGATCTCTTCTATGCTTGTGTAGGTGGATGAGGACTTGCTAGATGACTTCGTCCCATACAATGCTTTGACCGAGGACAAGTAATGCTATTTTATCCAGGGATTGGAACTTGAAAGAGTGACATCTAGTGGTTGTTTTTACCAATTTTGTTCTCTTTAATGTTTTCAATTAAATGAACACCTTACTCTTATTTATGATATCAATTGTTATTCTTCTACAATTATCATGGTCTACATATTATTTTATCTTGCCTTGTAGCTGGTATGAGAATGGTTTGGGGCCAAACTTATACTGACTATCCGTTAACAGCCCTTGCATGTTTATATGCTCTTACACTTAAAATAAAAACTTTCCATAGTGAATTTTTGATGTTTTACAATTTTGATGATGCTCGTTGATTTAATGATTCCATTTTGTTATTTGTGGTGGGTATTAATCAATTTTGATCTAGAGTGTTATTATCAAGAGTCTCTCTCTCCCTCCCTCTCTCTCTCTCTCTATCTAGCTATCTATCTATCTATCTATAAATCATCAAACTTTTTTGTCTCGATTTTCATTACACCTATTTTCCCTTTATTTCATATCAAGTATCATGGTGGGATTAATTGGTACTAATAACTAATCCCTTGGGACAAGGTAACATTTTTCTTACGTGTGACAAAAAGTAGATATAGGAAGTACTTGTTACATGTTGGATGAGGCTTAATAGATCTATATTTATTATTTTAGTTTCTTTTAGGTGTTTTGCAATATAGGTCTAAATTACAAGCTGGGATTACAATTTGATCAAAGAAGTATATATACAAGCATAGGCAACAAACTCTATGGTAAAGAATCTGAACTCTATAACAAAGAAGCTCAGCAATGTTCAATAATAATATACGAAAAGATAAAAAAGATTCAAGAGCATTCAATCCTAAAAGCTTATGAAAATGCATAACATCAATTACAATATTATTCCCACAAATAGATTATGTGTAATGCAATCCCATGTTTGGAAAAAAAAAATCATCAAGAAAATATAATCCAAATAGATTCAAGATACTTGTCTACCACACAATTACAATCTCACTATATCTAATGAAATCTCATCTAATCTTAGTCCAATTTGATATGCTATAAATATCATAATAAAAGTATAAAATTTGTAATAATAATTTCCTTAAAATTATTAAAGCAAATGAAAATATTGAGACTAAAGTTCAAATTTAAAAATCAAAATTTTAACTTATCAAGGCCTGCATCGCCTTTAAACATTACAATTATCATATTTGGCACCAAAAAAATGCATTCCAAGTAGGATGGGGAGAGAGAGAGACTACTTGCTGATTGATATGAAAAAATATGGCACATCCTTAAATATATGTTGGATAAATTGTATTGATGCTTAGACAATATGTGGAACACTAAGGTTCAATCTTATGTTGTTGCCCATATATAGGAGTTTTTACGTTTTAGACCCATTTTATTAATCTTTAATAATTTAATTGAGTTTCAAATTCTTATTCATTATAAAAATAATGGTAAATCAAAAGATAATTGAATACAATCTCTTAATACAAGGAATTTAAAACTCTATCCTTAAGTGTCTGTGGAACTAAGATTGAGTTATGGTGGATCAACCTATAAGTATGCTGAAGAACATAAAGTTGAGAATTCATAAAATTAATAATTTAAAAGAATACTTGATATTCATATTTGAGTGATGAAAAGAATAATGATAATATAATATATTTTATAAGTTTCAAAACTAAAGAAATTACAAGATGAATTTGAATAGAAAATATTTTCCAACAGAGTTTCCTTAAATTAATGCACAATGCCCTAGTATATTCTTATAACAAAATTTTTGTATTTCATGGAACATAAAGGTGATTATACAAATAAATTAAGGCATTATAGATTCAAATTAAAAAGACTTTGCTAGAAATTATTTTCTATTCAAATTCATCTCTTAATTTCTTTTGATTTCCACCAAGGGAAAATTACGTGTTAGCATATGCTATGTTTTTGAAATTTAGAAAATTATATCATATTGGAATTATTCTTAACTTTATTCAAATATAAATATGAAGGAGAATAAGGTTATGAAGAAGAAGCAAAAGTAGGAGGAGGAGGAAAAGAAGGAAAATAATGATGATAATGACAAAGATATAAAGATAAGGAGGGTAAGGAATAATAAAGTGGATAGAGGTAAGGAATGTGATAAGGATGAGAGTAGTGATCATTATAAAAATATAGATAAGAATGATGCATTACAACTCACCACTATCTCTGTGTGTTTTTTTGTGTGTTTGTAGTTAGCTAGAAATATAAGCAAAGTATAAAAAAAGAAGGCAAGTAAATGTGAGAGAAAGGGAAGAATGTGTTGGGTATATACAATTGCATCCTAGGATATTTATATATATCAATAAAATAATACCTTGAGAATTCAATTTATTTCCACTAAAAATTTTATAGATATACCACTATAAGATTATGAGTAAAGGATGGTATTTTATTTTCTTTTTCTTTTAAATAAAAAGATAGAAATATATTTTATATATCAAGATATAATTATGTTTTATTCTAGCATATACCAAAATGTATATATGTTATTCCTACCTTTTACATAATGATGCTAGAGCATCTAACTCTTCTTCTAATGAATTTCAGAAAGTTCAAGAGTTATCATGCATGGAGATAGAACTTATCATTTATGAAAACTATCCCTAGAATCCTAATTATACTAATGGTTTTTTTATGCAATTCTTGCAGACATTTCACTTGTGAGAAAGAATTTGAATTCTTCCAAAACACCTAGTGTACATAACAATGACAAAACAGTGATGTAAATAAGTGACATAGAAGATAAAGCTTGGTTGCTTGGTTCATATGTCTAGATGGCTAAGGTTTTTATTTCTCTTTGTAATCTTATATACGCTTTATCAATAATTATCTTGTAATTATTGGGCATATTATATATATATATATACTTACATGTAATAGAGGAATTATAGTTTTTGTTTATATTAATAACAACAACTACTAATTAGTGAAACTCTTGGTTACTAATGTTGGAGGTTAACTAATGGCTAGTTAGTTTTTTAGTGTCAAAATAATATGTTTCTAAATGGATATATTAGTTATACCTAATAATTAAATTATTTATTAGGATTTTTTCACCTTAATAGCCTCATGTATTTAACCTACATCGACCCATTGTACACGATAACTAAACATTAAATGATAATCATAAAATTTTGAATATTCTCTCTTCTTCTCCATGTGAATGAGTACTTGGGAGTTTATTGTATTATAAGAAGAAAACTATGTTATTTATCCTGAAAAACCATTGTGGACTCATTAAAAATCAATATCAACATCAAAAGTTTTAGAAAACTAATTTAGTCGAACCAAAATGTTGCTTAAAGGAAGATGAGATGGTTTTGCTTTGTATGTTTGATTTCATTATCAACATCACAAAAAATTTTGTATCATGGTAAGGTTGAATTTTAATATTTGAATATTTTAGTATCAAATTAATTCCTCCCTTAACACTAAAGATTTTGTATGATTCCAACAAACCATCACAACTAGGTTCTTACATGATTTCTAGATTGAGTGTAATGGAGTCTTGATAGCATTAGTCACAAGTTTATATGCTCCATTGTGTCTCAATTTGGGTAATTTTTTTGTTTGAGTCATGATAAGTCTTAAATACCCTAGATTTTTTACATGATATTGATCACAACTTGCATAGACAAGTGTTGAGTTTATGAAGATGATAGATCATGTGTAAATGTGTAAGGTTGTGTTTGTTTGAACCATATTTGGCATGTGTATCAAAACATTGATAGGTGCTCTTTTTATGTGTCCTAATTACATGTCTAGTTACTTAATAATTGTAAAAAATTATGACCTGTGAAATTGGGCCTACATTGCATAAACATTGAAATCAACTTTGTTATGGCATAATCTATGATTGTTGGTTTATGCCTTTGACTTTGCTTCTTCTTTAACAAAACTTTATGTTGTTTATTTTATAGATAATCATGAATGATTTCATGCATATTGGAGAAAAAAAATTTTTAACCATGTGCATGAAATGCCATATAAAATATTTATGGTTATTGAAGTATTGCATCAAGTAGGTCAATTTTAGTTTTGTTTGTTTCTATCCTAACAACCTAGCAAGAAACGTATCTACTGTCACATATAATTCATTGTTGGGATATCTGTGGTTACATAGTTCTTAAATTATTTAAATCTAAAAGATCACCAATAACGTACTTATACTTATAGATATTGAAAGTGTTTGGTTTGGATATTATAAACCCTAAGTGGATTAATTTTTTCTTTGAGTTGTGTTGTGTGTTTTGTTGGTTCCAAATGGAGGATGATAAAAAATTTCAATCCCTTTTGAATTTCATTAATAAAATTTTAACTAGCCTAGATGGTACCAATGCTCAAGTAAAAAAGCTTCTTATAATGCAAACTTAATTTTAATGAATGGAGTCTTAGCTTGCCGAGAACGATTTGATCCAAACCATGAAATAGTGAAGAGATTTTCCTAGAAACCTAATGAGGAGTATATTAAGTCAAGTTTCTCTCACATACAGAAGATATTTAATATCTAGTGTGGACTATGAAGAAGAATCACAAGGAAGTGGAAGCAATTGAGCCTTTTATAATCATCAATTTAACCATCATCATTGAGAAGACAATGGTATAAAGCTTGATCACCTCATTTTTTATTGAAAACTTGATTTTGAATTATTCCTAGAGTGGTTACATGAAGTAGAGATGATATTTGAATTCAAGGATTATTATGATGAGCAAAAATATAAACTAGCTACCATTAAGTTTAAGAAATTTACTAGAATATAGTACGATAAATTGAAGAACACTTCAAAAAGAGCTGAAAAATTGAAAACCAAGTCATAGGATAAGCTTAAGAAATACTAAAGAAGGAAATTTGCAGCAAAGGAGTATGAGTAAGATAATGATATCTTATTAAATACTATTAGGCAATGACTTTTTACTATTGAAGAACATGTCAAAGATCTTAATAAATTAGCACTTATATGTGATACTCATTGAAAAGAGAACAAACATGTGTTAGATTTCTAGAAGGCCTTAATATGATATTAGAGATAAGCTTGAAAATTTCCTATATGGCACTCATGATGATATGATTAAGTTAAATTTGAGATTTGAAAAGCAAATCAAGTCCACTAAGCCTTATACTAACTAAAGTATTTCTACAAAATACTATTCAAATGCACAAGCTACAAAGTACGAACTTGTAACACCCAAAAATTTACTAATTTTTTGTAAACACAATTTTCTAGATATAAAAACAATAAATTCTAGGAATACTACTGCTACACTTAGTACTAGACCAATTCACTCCAACCATTCCAGTACTGAGTAGTAAGGCAAGGAAAAATATTTCCATCAAACCATAACAATACATAAATCATGGTTCACAAAAACAATAATCAGAGTACGCATGAATTATTACATAATCGAAATAGGACAGATAGTTTCTTAAATTAGAAAGATGTCTATGACGTTAAAATTATTTCTGGAATTTATAACATAGTAAAAGGGTAATAAGGATAATAATAGCATTTGAAGGGAAAACCGACCATGCCACTCTAAAGGTTCATCCAGCCCATAATCAACTCTTTTCCATGCCTAATGCCCTATAAACATCAATATCATAAAAGAAGGCATCTCCAACCTGCAACACATTAGATGGGCCTCCTGCTCGTGGGAATGAGTAGCACGTATGAAAAGGGTGATCAGTACGCTACGTATTGAGCAAGGTAATCGTGCACTAAGGACAACATACAAAATTCACACAAACAATGCATAATAATAATAGAGCATAAAGTCAAACATAATAACAGAAAGGCAAATGAACGTTTAGGTGAATATACCAAGATCCAATATAGTCCAGAATAATTACTTAATTAATCTTTTATTGAATTTATTTTCACACCATGCTCTTTATCAAGTCCATACGAGTACGGGAACCCCACTATTTAATCAGATGGATCGATCTCTAGGGTACTTCAATGCCTGGCCACTATTCTAGCCAGTGGATGAACTACAATTCAAGGGGAAGAGAAAGAGAGGAGAAATAGTTGTTCAAGTCAAGTGTAGTCGGCGGCTCAAAGGTGATAGAGTTGTAGCTCAACGGTGGAGGAGGAAGGAAGAAGAAAAAGGTGGACCAACTGGCAAGGAAAGACGAAAAAAAGAAAAGAAAAGAAAAGAGGAAGGAGAACTATGCTGGTCGGAACCAGTTTTAAATGGAACATGACATTCTAGGGGAAAAAGAAGCAATACGCAGCGCTCTGGCTACCGAAGGAAGAAGAGAAAATAAGCAGGAGGATGGGCCACATGAGAGAAAGAAAAAAGAAAGAGATTGGGCCCAAATAGGCCCAACCAAAAGAAAGAAAGAAAGGAAAAAGAAAGAAAAGAAAGAAAAAGGAAGAAGGAAAAAATGAAAAATGAAAAAGGGAAAAAGAAAAAATTCGGTAGGTTGGGGTTAACTAAATTTGTAAGAATATTTTAGGCATTTAAAATAAAAATACTTTAAATAAAATAATATTAAATTTTCTTTTTTTTATTAATTTAGGATTCTATTTTAATATGCAAAATGCCCAATTTTCCCTTATAAAAATATTTATAAATTTCTTCTTAATTTGTCCTAAATAATTTCTTCCTATTCTAATAAAAATAATTAATTAAATTAATTACCTAATAAATCCTGATTTCATTACACTTCTTAACATAAATATTTTTGTGGCATTTTATTACTACCACCTTAAAAACAGACTTCATCCCTAAAGTCTCATGTAGTTCCCTAGGGTTAAGGCTAGGACATTCTAAGCATCTAGAAATAACACATTAACAACTATATTGAAATCAACTACCCCCTTAAGGACAAACTTGATAAGAATGATCTAACCTGCAGCAAATAGTTCTAGATACGCTTCTCACATATTTGTCTCAGTCTCCTAAGTATCTTCCTCGGTTCTATATCAACTCCATAATATCTTAACAAAAGGAACTGAACTCGTGCAAGTCTTTCGTAGCTTAGTGTTGAGAATTCGCACATGTCGCTCCTCATAGGTGAACAAATCATCCAATTCAATCTCATATGGCTATATTACATACGATGGATCAACAACATACTTTCGCAGCTAGGAAATGTGGAAAACGTTATGTACTCATTCCAATGCTAAAGGAAGAGCCATTTGGTAAGCTACTTCACCCACTTACTATAGTATCTCATAGGGACTAATATAACTTGGGTTCAACTTGCCCTTCCTATTAAACCTTTGCACAAGTGAAACCCTCAGCAATACCTTATCTTTTGGTTCAAAATCTCCATCCCTATGCCTCTAATCATCATAACTCTTTTGTGTGCTTTGAGCTGCTCTCATTTGATCCTAGATCTATTGGACTTGCAGGGTCATATCTTTAATCATTTCTGGTCCCAACACTATCGTCTCACTAATATCACTCCAACACATATAGGTCCTATACTTCCATCCGTATAATGCTTTAAAGGGAGCGATGCAAATACTAGTATGATAACTGTTGCTATATGAAAACTCTGTCAGAGATAGGTGCTCCTCCCAAAATCCCTAGAAATCTAACACACAGGCCCTCAACATATCCTTCAAGGTCTGTATAGTCCATTTTTTCTGTCCATCTGTAGTAGGGTGGAAGGCTATGCTCATCTTCAACTTAGTCCCCAAAACTTCCTATTGCTTTCTCCAAAAGTGAGAGAGGAACCTTGAATCTCGATCTGACACAATATCCTCTAGAACTCCATGATGACTAACCACAAACTTCATATAAGCATTCGCCAACTATTCCATACTCCACATGGACTTCATAGGGATAAACACAGCTACCTTGGTTAATCTATCAACAATAAATCAAATAGTATCACAGCCACTTCGGGTCCTCGGTAAACCACTAACAAAGTCCATAGAAATGGAGTCCCAATTCCATCTTGACACCTCCAAAAACTAAAGTAACCCAACTTGTCTCCAATGTTTAATCTTGACCTTCTAACGAACAAGACATCGCAATACAAACTCTGCCACATCCCACTTTATAAGCGGCAACCAATACAACTTTTCGAGGTCCTTATATAAGTGAGATCCTCCTAGGTGAACCATGTAGGGGGTCTAATGTCCTTCCTCCATAATATGATGCTTAAGCTTCGGACAACTATAGGGTACACGACAACAACCCCTGAAATGAATGTTTCCATCCTCATGGATTCTAAATCCCTCTACTTGTCCTTCCTGCATATTCTATCTGTAACACCCCAAAATTCACTACTTTTTTTTCTTAAAGCGGAAGCAATTAAAATACAATCACTTAAAACCAGTGAATTTTGGGAATGTTACCGCCACACTTAGTACCAAACCGGTTCTCTCCGACCGTTTCAGTACCAAGTGTTAAGGCTAAAGAAAGGAATAACAATCAAGTACAAATCAAAAAAAACTAAAGCAATAAATGGTTGTAACACAAAATCAGAGTACGTGTAAAGAAATGTAATCCATTTCCAAAAGAGAATTAAACTCACAACCAATAAAAGGTTCATTTAAAATACTCAATAGAGTGATAAATCATAAGAGGGTAAATTCGATACACCAGAAATAATATAATGAAATAACATAATGAAATAAAATCACGTGAAGAGAAAATACGGCCACGACACTCTCGAACTGCGAGCTAAACATGCTCAACACTCAGCCCAACTAATGTCTCGCCCACCTGCACAAATCAGAAGGGGAAACTACTCGTGGGAATGAGCAGCACCCATGAAAAGGGTGATTAGTACGCTACGTACTGAGTAAGGTAACCGAGCACTAAGGCCAACACATAAGCACATAATCCATGCATAAGAATAAAGGATCATAAACATGATAACATAATCCATGTGATCATCCAAGTAAAAGTATAAAGGCCCATATGTATATAATCCGATTCAATTACTTAGTTTATCTCTTATCAGGAATCATGTCACACCATACTTTTATTCAAGTCCATACGATTACGGGAACCCCACTATTTTTGCCGGTGGATCGGTCGCGAGGGAAACATTCCCTGTCACTATTTTAGCCGGTGGATCGGTCGCGAGGGTAACATACCCTGCCACTATTATAGCCGGTGGATCGGTCTGGCCCCTTCTCGTACGGTGTTCCACTTTAAGTGATTAGTGTCTTCCCATATCTTTCAACACATAACATTTTGCTTTGTTGAGCTCGGGATCCCCCACTATTATAGCCGGTGGATCGGTCGCGAGGGTACATTCCCTGCCACTATTATAGCCGGTGGATCGGTCGCGAGGGAAATATTCCCTGCTACTATTATGCCGGTGGATCGGTCTGGGCCCGTCTCAACATCTTCCACTTTACGTGATTAATGTCTTAAGTATCTTATTCAAAGGCTTTCACCATGCACAAGCACGAATCATAAATCATAAATTCCACATTCATCATCATACTTTATTCATCAATTACACACGTGCTACCACCAAACCCTAGACATGCATGTATCGCTCCCTTTACACTTATCCTCCAATTCTACTTCACATCTCACTCTAGGGTTTTATCCCGAAACCCTAATTTAGGCCTTAACATCCCCTCTTACTCCACCTCACATCACCCAAATCATTTTAACACTCCACACCTCACAAATCATCGATTCCATTCTCATAATTACACCTTAATCACCAAAAACACATGCTACAACAAAAACCTTAAGCAGCCACATCAAACCCTAATCAACCACCACCAACCATAATTAACCACTCCAAACCTTATTTAACCATAACAACCATAATTAGCCATTCCACGCCTTAGTTAATCATAACAAACCACAATTATCCACTCCAACCTTAATTTATCACAACAACCCAGAGTTCATTACTCCAAACCCTAATTCAATCTCTTCCATACCCTCATAATGCTCCACTTACTATTTTCCATCCAAAGTGTTTAACTACCCAAACAATGCTTACATTACCTTCCTTAAATCCCAAATTAACTTTTCATACGTAAATTTTACTCCCATGCAGACTTTACACATCCCATGCAACCATCCAAACTTTTCATGTAAACCCTAAATTCCATGCAATCATTAACTCCCATTCAAAACCCTAACTCCATCACGCAACCCTAATACCACCACACAAAACCCAAGATTCCGTCATACCATACCCTAAATTCAATCCATACCAACCAAATATTCATCCTTACCAAACCCTAGATTCGAATCCCATAAAACCGAAGATTCATCATTACAAAACCCTACATTCAACCATATTAAACCCAAAGATTTGTCCACATAATGCAATTGATTAGATTCTCCCCTTTCATAGCCACAAATTATATTCTCCCATACAAGACCATAAGTTAGATTCTTCCACATAAAATCATAAATTAGAATCTCCCAAGCAAACCATAAATTGGATTCTCCCAAACAAATAATAAATTATATTCTCCCAATCAAATCATAAATTAGATTCTCCCATATAATATTATAATTTACATTCTCCCAAAAAACATCATAAACTAGATTCTCCCAAATAAACCATAAATTTGATTCTCCCATATAACATCATAAATTAGATTCTCCCAATTATCATCATAATTTATATTCGCCGCATAAAACCCTAAATTATACTCTTCCACATAAAACCATACATTAGATTATTCCTTATGAATCCATAATATTAGGTCAACTCACTTCCCTTAGTCAACTTCTTTCTCCATCCTTTCTCCCACATAAAATCATATCAACATCCTCACATGCATGTCTTACAGGGTCATACACAAATAATACACATGCCATACAAAAACATACTTGAACTCCATGTCATATCATATACGGCATAATTAATAATCATAAACATAGAATGCATAGCATACGAGGCACACAATGCACATTAGCACATATAAGGCCTTAGCACCCCTTACCTGAAACGACACCGGTCTTGGAGCACGTTCCTACGCCTCCTTAGGGATTTGACCAAATAAAATCATACTAATAAAATAACTTTAACAAAATTCTAACTTTCATAAAAATAATAGAGATATTATAAACCTTGGAAATATAGGGTTAAAGACTTTACCCTAATAATAATAATGATACTAAGATAATAATATCATGGATAATAAAACTAATATCAATGAGAATATAAATAATAATAACAACAACAACAACAACAACAACAACAACAACAACAACAACAACAACAACAACAACAACAACAATAATAATAATAATAATAATAATAATAATAATAATAATAATAATAATAATAATAATAATAATAATATATAAGCTTTAAAATTTAAAGTGGGGTTTCGACCCTACTTATAACTAATGACTTACCATTTATTTAACATTAATAAGAAAATTAATAACATATATAATAATATTGAAACAATAAAGATAATGATAATATTATTATTAATGGTTATAAGAACAATAGAATAATAATACTCAAATAAATAAGTGCAAAAGTTAATACAAAATTGGGCCTAATATTTTCCAGAATAAATAATAAAATGTTAATAATAATTATTCTAATAATTATATTAATAATAATAATAATAATAAGAACGATAATAATCCCATAATAATTCAATTAATAACTTAAACTTCAAAACTAACAATAAAATTATTTTATCACCAATCTCCACCCTGCAAGTACAATAAAATGCTATAGATTTAATTCTTCATGTGTCTTCACATAATTAACCTACATATAGATGTAATATAAATTAAGGAAGCTAAGTAATTACAGAAAAAAAATATAAGAGATTATAGGAAAAGAATAAATGAGAGAGAGCATGATCCTATAGTGTGTACCTACATTACTTGTTCTAAAAAAAGATGGTATATGGAGCATGTGTATTGACTTTAAGAATGTGAATATTATAGTTATCAAATATTCATTTCCAATGCCTAGATTAGATGACATGTTAGATGAATTATGTGGAGCACAAATATTCTCTAAAATAGATCTAAGGAGCAAATATCACCAAATGAGGATGAGAGAAAGGGATGAGTACAAAACTACCATTAAAACAAAATATGGTATTTATGAATGGATTGTGATGTCTTTCAATTTGTGTAATTAACCTAGTTCATTTATGAGACACATGAATGAATTTCTTCTTCCTTAGAAAATTCATTGTGGTATATATAGATGATATACTTGTGTATAGTAAAAATGAGTATGATCACCTCGTTCATTTTAAGTGGTTATTTGATAAACTAAAGAAAGCTAAACTCAATGAAAAAATATGACTTTATGATTTTGAGCATTGTTTTACGTAGTTATATTTTAAGTAGGGAAGGTATAAAAATGGATGTTATAAAGACTCAAACTATTGAAGATTAGTCAATACCAAAAGATATTCATAAGATAAGGACCTTTCATGGACTAGAAAGCTTTTACGAGAGGCTCATCAAAGACTTCTCAACTAGAGCCTTGGAGACTTTGAAAGCTGTAATACCCCGTATTTTTAAAATCTAATTTTATTAAGTTTAATAATTTTGTTTGCATAATTTGATGTAAACATATAACTATTTTAATTTCGATTCATTTTATGGATTTATCGACGATTTCGACTTCATATTTGATTTTAATTAATCATTATCGTTGCAGACCATTCTAGATAAATTCATTCACGACTATGATTTTATTATATCCTTATGATTTCAATTTTCCGTTGAAAATATGTATTCTCGCTCTTTCTCGTATTTTGATTTTCAATATTTTAAATTCATTTCGATTATAACTTTGTCGTTTGATTACGACTTTATTTTGGAGTTATATTTCGTTAATGAAATATATTATTTAAACTATAGAATTTTTGTTTAAATAGTTAAATTTATTTTAATGATTTTATCCATAGAAAATATTTCTAATGTTAAATTTACTCATTTTCGGAAATCGTTAATATTTTTGAGAATTTTTAAATTAAAAAGATTTTCGGTGCTTATTTATGAATTTCTTTTCGAAATTAATTATCTTCCATTTTACACTTTTTGGTTTACGGAAAACCGATTTTGGAAATTACTAAAATTAGTCTCGATTTATTAGAATTGGATTTAAATATTTTCTTATATGCCTTTAAATAATTATTCAAGGTCTTATAATATACTTCCGTAAATAATATAAATTTTTACGTTTCTTGGTAAATTTTAAGCCTTTGGATAGTTTTAAAATAAATTTTCATTTAATAAATTGTAGATAAAATTTTTCAATAATAATTTTTAAACTTTTAGTATTTTATTTTATATGTGCATTTGAAAAAAAGAGAGCCAAACACCCAACCCATCAGACCCCCCTCTTCTTTTCCTTTTCTTTCTTCAATCTCTTCCCTTCTCTTTCCCTTTCCCGACTCCCCTACGCTTGCTCCCTGTTCGCGACCTCTACTCCCATGACCTACCCTCTCTAACCACCTCTTCTTCCCAGCTTCTCCCTCCTCCAGCCACCGCCAGCCATGACTGCCACCAACGACACCGCAGTAGTAGCTGAAGCCGCACACAGCACCAGCAACGTGTAGGTCGCACCGCCACTGTTCAGCCACGGCAAGCCTCGTTGACCACTAGTGAGCCACTCCCAGCCTCTGACGAAGCTTCTTCAGCCTTCTCTTGTCTCGATTTGTGTTGGTTTCGTTTGGTATAAATTTCTAAAAATCCTAATATTGATTTGATTAATTGGGTTTGAATTTGCTTATGAAAAGCTAAATTGATTGTTTGATTATGTATATATCTGTTTTAAGAATGATTTGGATAGGTTAATTGTATGGTTATATTGGAATTTTGAAAAATTAGATTTTTGGCCGGGTTATGCCCAAATTTTTCGGATTCGCCCGATTTGGTGATTTTGGATGAATTGATTATACAATATGTTTTAAAATGTATTTAATTTCATATCGGAAGTGTTGATTTGGGAAAATTGGACGTAATTGATCGGAATTAGATTTTTAGGTCAAAACTCTTATGGGACTAAATTGGATTGTGTAATCAGGTCATTTTATTCAATTGATTATACAATTTATATTAGAATATATTTAATTACATTTTTGAACCGCCAATTTATATATTTTGGCAAGAATTGATTGGATTTGCGTTCCGAGCTCAAAAACCCTAATTGTGCTAAATTGGGTATTTCTTTTATTGGTTTTGATGAATTGATTATTTGAAATATTATAAAATATGTTTAATTGCATTTCTAAACAATTAATTTGATTAAATTTATAGAATTTTACCAAATAGTATTTTCGGACCTAAAACCCTAAATTTCAAGTGAAATTATGAAATTGGTCATTTGTATTGTTTTTTTTTTATAAAATTGAATTTATAAAAATAGTTGAAATGGTATTAAATTCATGCTAATACCTTTAATTAGAATTAACTAATTTGAATTACCTGAGTTTGTGTTGTGGGATTTAAAACACTAATTTTGAAAATAGATAGTCATAAATTGGCTACTAGGAAGATTGTTTTGTTGAAATTAATTATCTAGATTTATCTAAAATTAGTTCAATTGTGTTTTTAAAAATATCAATTGGAGATAATTGAAGTGATTTTATCGATTCGTAGTTTAGGCATTTAAAAACCCTAATCTTCAGGGATGGTTTTATAAAATTGATTTTTGCTATGCGTCTTTTATCTAATCGATTTCTACCTTCAAGTTTTATTTCATTTGAGTTATGTTTTAATCTAATCGATTTGGATTTGGTTCTATACAAATGGTTGGTTTGTCTTCTAGGTTGTAAAACCTAACTAGTAAATCATTTTCGAAAAAAATAACTTATCTTCTATCTTCATTTCCATAGCTTCCAAATCAATTTAAAATATTTTAAGTGATATGTATTTAAACTAATTTGAGAATATTTAACCTTAAATCTTAATAGAGCTATACTCTTGAGTCCAAGGTTTTGGACATGTTTTCCAAGAAAAATTATTTGTGTCTCTTTGTGTCAATTTAATTATAATAATTGAATTATTGATCAATAGGATAGTTTCTAACTTAGTTTTTGATTTCTATCAGCAATTTAGGAAAGCTTTATTGTGAATCCTTGAGCTAGTGATCTCTCTCTCCCTCTTATCTAGCTTAGCTAGCTTTGAATTTAGGTAAGTCTCTACTTACCTCCACTTATGGGTGTTTCGTAAGGATGTGGATAAGAACAACTATTTGTGTGTTATGTGCCTTATGTGCCATGTGTTATGCCATGCTGTGTACTTTATGTTTTTAATGACTAATTACTTATAGAGTAGCTTGGAGTTTAGGTATGCTTATATGAATTCCTTTTGACATGTGTGTAATGATTGCTCCGTTGTGTTTATGATATTTTATGACGTGACCCTCTAGGACATGCATGCTAGGATGTTAATAATATGATGTGGGGTGAAAGGATAAAATGGGGGAAAATGTGGAAGTAAGAACAATTAAGGAAGAGTAGAGTAATGGGTTAAGAGTGGAAATTTAATATATGAGGGATGAGTATGGGTGCCTTGTGGGGGAAGAAATGTGCTAGGGTTCGGAGTGGCCAACTAGGGTTTTCGATCACCTACAAAATTAAAAAGTGATATGATTTGGGATTGAACCTAAATGAGATAAGGTATTTGATGATAAATGAATTAATGGTAGTGAAGTAAGAGAAAGTTGGGTCACATAGGTTCAATTAGGATTTCAAGGGAAACCCTAGAGGCTAATAGTAGGTGGAGTTTGATGTCACGAGGTGTTGGGCCTTAACCCACACCCTTAGGAGTTGGTTTTCATTATGTGTAAGTCTAAAGGGGAATGGATATTGAGGTGTGATAAGGGGCACAAGAGTCCCAAGATATGGGACAGGCCCTCTTGGGAGGATAAGTATGGATATAGTTAGCCATGCATGTTAAGGATAAAATACTCTCAAATAAGATATGTTAAGACACTAATCACTTAAAGAGGAAGATGTTAAGCCGGACCCAGACTAGTCCATCGGTGAATAATAGTGGCTAGGGCAGGGGTGCCCTAAATGATCAGTGCAATGGCTATAATAGTGGCCAAGTGCATTTCTCCCTCAATGATCAGTCCACCGGCTGTAATAGTGGGGGATTCCGTGCTCAACAAACCGAATGTAATAACGATAAGACATGGGAAAGACATAAAGTAATTATAGTGAAACATCATGTGAGTTAGGGCCAGACCGGTCCACCGGTGAATAATAGTGGCTAGTAGCTGTTGCCCTACATGACCGATCCACTAGCTATGATAGGGCCAAGCGCGTTTTTCCCTGCATGACTGGTCCACTGGCTATAATAGTGGGGCTCCCATACTCACATGAATTGATAAAGACTATAATGTGAATTGACTATATTCACTAGAGATCTAAAGAATGAGTCTACCCGGACCATAGCTGGCCTTCATTATCTATATTACTACATGCTGCTTATGTGATTGTGGTCATGTAATGAGTTGTCAATAATATGGATTATTCCTACCTGAGGTGCATGAGACTTTATATTTCGGTCATATCACACTTACATGTTTAAATAGGATGTTACATATGTTTTGCATGTTATTATATGTGTATGGTAGGACTTATGATGTGGGTATTGAGCATGCATAATATTGTATCAACGTAATGCACCATGATTAAATATGTGCTTGATGTTATAGTTTACATCTCTCCTATAAGATAAGGTAGTGGGATTTACTTAGTATTGGACCCATACTGATACTACTTTGGTTGAATGGGTCCTGTGATGATCCACTGATGGTGGGGAGCAGACTTCTTATGCAGGTTTGAGATCGGATATTGTATTTGGGTGGAAGGCTTATTTTAAGAGAGTAGGCAATCAAGAATTTGATCTTTCGGGATTTGTCTTGTTTGAATGTATTTATTTTTGGAAGTTTCAATTTTTGTATTTAAAATATCAAGGGCGTTGTAATTAGCTTTTAATTCCTCATACTTTGATAAGATTTTAAAATTTAGATTTATTTCACAGGTTTCGCTGATTGATTCAGCAATGATTTTATTTAGTTAATCTATTCACTTGCCATCTGCCTATGCATATTTCCTTGTGGGAGTTTACCCTTACGGCATAGAAGTTGTTTGGAACTTTGCTCGACAGGTTTTGGCCTTTCATCTAGTATGAGATAGATGGTGGACATTTATCTTGTGTTGGATGTGGCAGTAACATTCTCCAAATTTTATTCTAGCTTCTGCTTTATTCTTTGAAAAAAAATATTTCAGGAGTAAATTTTTGGGGTGTTATGCTATGCTAAATTTGATAAATTATTTGAAGTTACATTTTATGCTAGTAGGGTAGGGATAAGAGGTTAACTCTCATAAGAAAAAAAAGGTCCACTACATTGTTAAGCAAGAAGTTATATGAATCTAAATTGAATTACTCTATGTAAGACAAGGAATTTTAATCCATCATAAGAAGCATAGAAACATGGTATCATTATTTAAGACCTAAACTATTTATTTTTCATTTGGACTATGAAAGTTTGAAATATTTGCATGGAAAAAAAAGAAAGATAGTTTACAGCATGTTAAATGGGTTAATTTCTTATATCCGTTTGTGTTTTCTATCAAATACGGTAAGATGTGCTTGATTAAGAAGATCTTTAATATTTGTCATGTTAGATGATTAGGTATTAGGTTTTAAAATGTTGGAAGAATTATATGGAAAATATGATGATTTCTTTGAGACTTATGATGCATGCAAAGAGAATAATAATTATATGCTTCAAGATGACTTAATTTTTAAACTTAATAAATTATATATACCTAGATGTAGTGAATGTGACTTACCTGGGAAGGAGGTATTGAAAAGCCTTAAAAAATTCTAATTTTAAGAATTATAGTTAAATAAGGTTTTATTAGAAAGATTAATTGAATAAATTATTTTTATTAAAATAAAAGGAAATTAATTAGAGAAAATTAAGAAGAAGTTTATAAATATTTTAATTAGAAAGAAATTTGGGTATTTTAACTAATTAGGGATTTTACTCTAGAAATTAATTAAACAAATTATTTTATTTAAATAAGAGGAAATAAGTAGGTCAAAATTAGTAGGAATTTTATAAATAATTTAATTGGTGAAAATTAAAGTAATTTTCTAATAAAAATATAATTTATGAAAAACCTTTCAAAAACCCTAAATTAGCCTAAAAATAAAATTTAATATCATTTTATTTAAATATTATTATTTTTAAATATCCAAAATATTCAAATTAATTTATATACGCAACCTAATTCTTTTTCTCTTTTTCTTTTTACATTTTTCCTTTTTTCTTTTCTTTCTTCCTTTCTCTTTCAATTTTCTTTCTTTTTCTTTCCTCATCTTCTTTTCTTTTTCTTACCCTTTTCCCCTGACCTGGGCCAACCCATTAGCAAAAGCCTGTCTTCCCTTTTCTTTCCTTTCACTTGGCCATTCTCTTTTTCCTTCCTTATCCTCCTATCGCGACCCGCCTCTCCCCCTCTTTATATTCCTTTTTCCGTGGCCCAAACCCCCTCTACTTTTCTCCTTTGACGTAGTCCAAATCCAAACGCTACGTTTCAATTAAGTGTCTTCCATCAAATGGTCAGTTCTCCCCTCCTTTTTCCTTTCTTACATTTTCCCCAGACCACCAGTCCATCCCCCTTTCTTTCTTCTTCTTCCTCCTTCCTCCTCACTCGACGACATCAACCTACAACCGCCCCAAGGTTTTCTCCACCAGCCATGCCCTTTGACCTACCATTAATTTTCTCCATCTCCCCTACTATCTCGCAGCCAACTATACCCTACAGCTTTTGCTAGAAATTTCACTAGCAACCATCGCCGCTGGTGAGTCTAACCCTATCTACCCTATTCCCTCATCATCCCATAGACCTTACCCTATCATTTAAACCCTACAAATACCCTCAGATTGAGCTCTATTTCAAGCTTTGGTTACTTTCCTAGAAAATCTAGCTCATGCTCCGTCACCACTTTAGACAGCCATTATGCTGCCTTCGGCCAACTACACCACTCTACCTGCCTACCAAACTAATCCTTGCACCTCCTTCTAACTAACTAAACCACCCATCTGCCTCGATTTTTCTTGCACAAGCCGCCTTATTTATGCAAAGTATTATCCCCGATCAACCCTTTCTCCCACCTCTGCCACCCTTCACACCACCATCTGCCACCACTATCGCAGCTTCCACTACTTTATTCACCTCCTAAACTATTATGCAGACCCTCCTTTATCTCCTTCTACCTTTCTTTTCCTCTCCCTCCCTCTCCTCCTCTCTTTCTCTTCTTCTTCCCCATTCAGCCACCACCAGCACTATCATGCGCCACCACCTTTGGCTACGCCACCACCCTTATTCTATTCCTCTCCTTCTAGAGAAGCATAATCACCCTTATTTGTACTCTTACTCTCTCCATCTTTTTCCCAGTCCTTAACGTTTCCTTTTTTCTTCTCTTTTTCCGACCACTGCCGCCACCGCTATGCACCACTACCAATGCTGCATGTCACCTCTAGCCTAAGGTTGAAACCTAAACCCTTTCAACCCTTTTTTCCTCTTTAATTAAGTTTATTTGATTTTATTTCAACTTTAACCTATTATTATTATTATTATTATTATGTATTGATATTATTATTATTTCCTATTAGGGCTGACCTTATTTGGCTGAGTAGATTATCAGTATTAGTATTATTAATATTATTAGTATTATTATGAGTTTTTATTATATTTATTAATTTTATTATTATTATTATTACTAATTTCAAATTATTATTATTATTTCATTATTATTATTACAATTATTTTACTAATATTGTTTCTATAATTATTAATATTATCATTGTTATGCGATTAATAATAATAATAATAATAATAATAATATTATTATTATTATTATTATTATTATTATTATTATTATAAGTAAAATGTGTTATTATTATTAATATTATAATTATTATCACTAATGGTACTTTTACTATTTCAAAGTAGGTTTGAAAACCCTAATTTATATTACTCTCGATTTAGGTTATTTTATCATTACTATTGTTGTTGTTGTTGTTGTTGTTGTTGTTGTTGTTAATACTATTTTTATTAATAATGTTCTAATGATATTATTAGCATTATTTTAGTGAAGGGTTAAAGTCCTTATCTCATCATTCATTTTGAATAATATTAACATTATTATTAGTATTCTTAGTATTATTATTACTGTTATGATTATTATTATTTTTAAATATTATTATGGTTTTTATCATTAATTTTATATTCTATTTCTATTATTATTTTTTCATATTATTATTATTATTATTATTATCATTACTATTATTTTGGTAAAGTAGCTGAAGACCTTATTTCACTTTACTTTTGAGCAATGCTCTTTTTATTATTATTGTTGTTATTATCATTATTGTTATTATTAGTATCATTTCTATTTTCATTACTATTATTATTAGAATTAAATATTAAACCTTTATATCATCAATTTTTATAATATTACTATTATTTCCTATATCATTAACAAAGTTAGTATTTGGTTAATAACATTTTATTAATATGTTATTATTTTATCAAAAACCTAGTTTTAGAATAAATTAGGAATAATAATATTTTTGGTAGGAGAGAATCTAATTTTAGTTTTTCCCTTATATAGGTGAGACCAGTCAAAGCTCTAAGAAGAAGTAAGAGCGTCTTCAAAACTGGTGTCATTTTAGGTAAGGGTGTTACTAGGGCCTTATGTGTGTTGATGTACATTATATGCTTTGTATGTTATGCATCATATGTTTATAATGGTATAACGTGGAGTTAGAGTATGTTTCTGTGTTATTATATGGCATGTGTACTATATGTATATGATGAAATATTGTGGTATGTGATGTTATGTGTTGTAACCCTATAAAACATGTATGTGAGGATGTTAATATGGTTTATGTGGAGGAAGGGGTGAAAAAGGAGAATGGGGGAAAGAAGTTGACCAAGGGAAGTAATTTGACTAAAAGGGAAAGAAGTTGATCAAGGGAACTAAGTTAACTTATAGGGAAAGAACTTGACCAAGAGGAGTAAGTTGACAAAAGAGAAATACATTGACTAAAGGATATCAGTTCATCTATGTATTTTAATGATCCATAAATGAAAGAATAAAATGGGGAATTTTAAGGTTTAGTGTGGGAGAATCTAATCTATGGTTTTGTATGGGAGAATCAAATCTATGGTTTTGTATAGGAGAATCTAATCTATGGTTTCATTTGGAAGAATCTAATCTATGGTTTCGTGTGGAAGAATATAATCTATGGTTTAAATGGGAGAATGTAATCTATCTATGATTTTGTGTGGAAGAATCTAATCTATGGTTTTGTATGGGAGAATCTAATCTATGGTATTATATGGGAGAATCTAATTTATAATTTTGTATGGGAGAATTTAATCTATATATAGTGTTGCATGGGAGAATCGAATCTATGGTTTTGTATGGAGGAATCTAATATATGTTTTGTATGGGAGAATTTGGACTAGTGTTTTGTATAGGTGGACTTAAGGTTTTACATGGCAGATCCTATAGTATTGCACAGGAGGATCTAATCTATTATTTTGTACGAATTGAATCTAGAGTTGGTATAGACGAATCTTAAATTTTTTATGGGGGAATCTAGAGTTTTGGTATGGATAGACTTAAGGTTATGCATGGTATATTTTGTGGTGTTGCAAGGGGGAATCTAATCTAGGGTTTTATATGGTGGAATCTTGGGTTTTGTGTGGATTAATCTAGGGTTTGCATGGTTGAATCTAGGGTTTCATGTGGGAGTGTTAGGGTTGCATGAAAATTTTTAAAGGTTTACAAGGGGAGGTTAGCATCTGCATGGGAGTAAAGTTTACGTATGAAAAGTTGACTTGGGGTGTAAGAAAGGTAATAAAAGAGCTATTTGGGTGTTTAGAAGTTTGGGGTGAAAAATAGTGCGTATGACATTATAAGGGTATGGAGGAGAATAATTTAGGGTTTGGAGTAGCTAATTATGGTTGGTTGTGATTAACTAGGGTTTAGAGTGGCAAATTATAGTTTGTTGTGATTAACTAGGGTTTGGAGTGGCTAGTTATGGTTTGTTGTGGTTAACTATGATTGGTTGTGGATAACTAGGGTTTGGATTAGTTAACTAGAATTTGGTGTGGTTAGCTAGGGTTTTGATGTGGCCAACTAGTGTTTGGTGGTAACGTGTGTGTACTTGGTGAATAAAGTATGGTGATGAATATGGGATCGATGGGTTGTGAAAACTGGGGTATTAAAATGATCTGGGTTGTGTTAGGTGGAGTAGGATGGGCCACTTAGTCTAAAATTAGGGTTTTCGGGAAAAATCCTAGACTAAGGAAATAATTGGACTTGGAGTTGTATTTTAGTGGACCTTGACCCACATATTTTGTTGTTGGAGTTCTAGTGTGAGTTTGAGTATAGAGGAAAGGTTGTTGGGCAAGTTAGAAGGTGTAGGGTTCTCATAATATGATACGAGTCAATTGGAGGATAAGTGTAAAGGGAGTGATTCATGCATGTCTAGGGTGAAAGCTTCTGAATAAGATACTTAAGATATTAATCATTTAAAGTGAAAGATTATTGAGTTGGGTGAGCCAATCCACTGGTTAGGAATAGTGGTTAGGATTTTTACCCTATGCGTGACCAGTCCACTAGTTATAATAGTGGTTAGGGCAGGATGCCCTATAAGTAACCGATCCACTGACTATAAAATTGGGAAATCTTGAGGCCAATAAACATACACAAGAGTTTTGATAAAGCACATAAAAGATACTAATTACTTATAGTGAAATACTATACGAGCAGGAACTAAACCGATCCACCAGTAAGAAATAGTGGTTAGGGTTTTTATCCTATGCATGACTGATCCATCAGTTATAATGGTGGTTACAGCATGATGCCCTATAAGTGACCGAGCCAATTGCTAAAATAGTGGGATGTTTCTATAGTCGCATAGATTTTATAAAGAGCATTGTATAAAATGAGTTCTAATAACAAATTAATTAAATAATTAATCTTAACTATAAAAAAGCCTTTATATATATCTACCTGAATGATTGTACGATATTACGTTATAATAATGGTCTTTATGTTCTTTTTATTCTTCTGCAAGGTTTATGTGATTTTATTTGTTGACCTTAGTGCATCGGTTACCTTTCTCAGTACGTAGCATATTGATCATCCTTTTAATGGGTGTTGCTCATTCCTACGAGTAGTAGGCCCTTCTAACTTTGTGTAGGTTGTTGAGACATCAGGCGAGGCTAAATGTTGAGTTTGTGATTAGCTCAAAGTTTGAGAGTGTCATGGGTGTATTTACTCTTGATGTGATTTATTCCTTCTATACTTCTTTTGTATTATATTTACCCTTTTAAGATTTATTACCTTGTATTGAGTATTTTAATTAAACATTTTATTGATTGTAAGATTATTCCATCTGAAGAATTTTGATTTTGTACTATGATTTCTATCTTAATATAGATTATAAACTTTTATGCGTACTCTAATTTCTATGTTATGATCTTTTTAATTTATTTTATGAACTCATTTTAAATTTGAAAAAAAATTTATTAGCCTTAGCACTTGGTACTGGAACTATCGGAGTGAATCGGTCTGATACTAAGTGTGGCAGTAACATCCCCAGAATTCACAAGTTTTTAATTTAAAATTCTTTGGCTTTTGAAAAAAAAAGTAGTGAATTTTGGATTGTTATAGGTTTAGCTGGTCATTTTGATATGCATAAAAATACTGAATTAGTACAAGAACATTTATATTATCCACAAATGATAAAATTAGTTCAAGCTATTATTAGAAGATGTGTGGTTTGTAAAAAGAATAAAAGTTTCTTCCATACGAGTACATATACTCCTTTATATGTTCCTAGTTAACTATAGGTGAGGATAAGTATAGACCTTATCCTAAGGTTAACAAGGTCACAAAGGAAAAAAATATTGTTTCAAATGGCACATTTCATTCATTTTGATAAAATTGATGACGTAACTCGTGTGAAAGGTTAATAATTAAAATAAATAATAAGGTATCATGATATTATTAAAAGTACATATCATTATCCTTAAATTGATGGAAAAGTCAAAGTGATAAATAAAAATTTTGGAACTTTACTATGAGGCCTAGTAAGTAAGTGAACAAAATATTGGGATATAAAACTAGTGCATGCTGAGTTTGCATATGATGAGTCCTTCTAGTGCAACTCAATCAAGTCCATTTAAGTTTGTTTATTAGGTTAATATTCATTTTCTTATTGATATATTGTCATTAAAGAAATGAGATATTAAGAACCATGATGCTAAAGAAAAAATTGAATTCCTTGAGAAACATCATGAATAAATTAAGACCAACATTATGGATATATTAAGTCCAACATTGAGAAATATAATGCTAAATATCAAGGAAAGCTAATAAAAATCAAATTCACCAAGTGTTTTCTCTAGGAGAATTAGTATAGTTACACTTATGAAAGGAAATATGTCCAAACTTAAAAAAATAATGCCAATATCTAGTGGACCATTTAAAATCTTAAAAAAATTTAGAGATAATGCTTATGAATTGGAATGATTTGAATCTTATGTTGGAGTTTCTAGAAATTTTAATATTGGTGATTTCTCACACTATTGTGATGCTAATTTGATAGAATATTCTCTTTTACTCTGGTAGAATTATGAAGGAGCATCTTAATCTTCTTCTAATGATTTTAAAAGTGTTCAAGAGTTAGCATATGTGGAAATCAAACCCATCATTCCTCAAACACATACCCAAAGTCCTAATTCTAAAAACAATTTATTAAGTACTTCTCATAGGCATTTTAGATGTTTGAAAAAAGGGGAATTCATCTAACTCACCAATTATACAAGAAAAAAAACAGAAGAAAAATGATATATACAAGTAAGATAGAAGATAAAGTTAATAGACAAAGCTTGGCTACATGTTTTACATGTTTACATGGATAGTTTTGTTTAGATTTTTAATTTTTTGTAAACTTTGTAAATAATTGTCTCGTAGTTTTTGCACATATTTTAAATGTATTTGTATGTATAATTAGGAATTATAGGGCTTCTTTACATTATTATTGGCCTCATAGGTTAATCAATATTTAGTTTGATGATAAAAAACTCAATTATAAATTTGAATTATCTTGTTAAGTGTGCATGTATATATATAAAAAAGTGAAGTATTCAATACTTAACTAGCTCAAGGAGTGCTAAGGATATCAAATTTACAAATTATATCCCAAGCACAAGCCAAACATCATCAAGGAGGAAAAAATAATACTCTAGCTTCAAAAGTACTTCAATTTCATACGTGTAATACACAAACCATGAAGGAATAAGCAAGTATACTCAAAATACCCAGATTCAAGCTTCAAAAAGTATATTATAGTCCTAGGCTTTTTATACATATTAAATATGTATATATTTATCACTAATATATTTCAATGATTTGATATTTCTAATCCTATTTAAAAATCATTTTGAAAGATATTAAATTGATTTCATGTGTTAAAAATATTTCTAAGCGTTTGAGAAAAAGGTTATCTTAAATTAATTTTATTTTAAGCAGTTTTCCATATAACCTGAATAGAATAATTCACGATAAATTCCATACACTTTATTTTTAGATGAATAATATTTATTTGGAAAGCTTAAGATGTTATAGAAAATAATATTCCAAATAATTTTGAGCTCTTTAGGCCTTTTTTTGTAAAGGTATTTAATGTGGAAAACTAACTTCACTGATCAATTAGTTTCTTAAAGCTAGATGACTAGTATGTCAAAATGAGTTGACTAGTTTGAATTCAATTGACTTATATGGGAATTTCTGACATTTTTTACCTAATGGAATTCAACTATTGGAGAGCTTTTCACACTTAATAGCTAGAGCCAATTTTTCTTAGATTTTAACACAATAAATAAGAGTTTTTAGACTTCATTAAACATTAATCAAGCTAGAACAACTTTTATAAAATTATCATTTCCATATCTTACAAAGAATCCAAGAGATTTTTGATTTTACACTTTCAAATCAAATTCAAAATTCTCTAGTGCACAATTTATTCTTTATATTTTGCTAGAGTGCTTGTATACTTATAATTATTATTTCGTTAGCTAGATAAACATCTTCACTAGTGATTACTCACTTTCATATGCTATCTATTGATGAATTTTTTTCATTCATTCAAACTCATCATCTCAAATAGAAGCAAAAAGTGGTATGTTATGTATCATTCCTAAGAGAGGTCATTGAGATTTTAGTCTCATAAACCTAAAGACAATATCTAGGTAAAGTGTAAATCTCCTCCTAGAGGGTGAATTAGATTTTATTCTTATAAACCAATAGAGATGTGACCATCATGAAACACCCAGTATAAATAAAGAGTGATTCAAATCTAAAAGCTAAAATCTTTTGTTAGTAGATGTAGAGAAACTTTGTAGTATCTCTTGAACCACTATAAATCACGTCTTTATTGTTTTCCATCCTTCTACTTATTTCTCATATATTTTAAATTTGGCATTGTTGTTCAAAATAATATATTCACTCCGCTCTACTATCTTTAAAGGCTTTCAATTAGTAATAACTACTACTAATTAGCGAAAATCTTAGTTACTAACATTGGAGGTTAACTAATGTTTGTATTCTAATATCTAGATAGTTCTTTAGTAGTAAACTAATATGTTTCTAAATGGCAAGATTATTTATATCTAAAAAATAAATTAGTTAATAGGAGTTTTTACATCTTAAAAACCCATTTATATAACCTACATCACTCCATTGTACATAATAGCTAAGCGTTGGATGATAATCATATAAATTAAAAAAATTATGTCTTCTTCTCCAAGTGAGTGAGTGCTTGAGATTTGAGTATATTCTGAGTATAAAACAATATTATTTTAGCTTAGAATAATTTTAGAGAGGTTGTATAATAATATCAACATCAAAAGGTTAGAAAACCAAACCAAAAGACGCTTTAAGGAAGATGAGATAATTCTACATTATGAGTATTTGATATTTGTTTCTAACATCCACACCACATACAGCCCCCCCCCCAAAGCATAAGGGTCCTAACCTTTAAATCCTTATAATTATAAGCAAATTTGACAACCCCAATAGGTTAAATAAAAATATCTAATAACCCTAGTGCCTTTGTACCATCAAAATATACATTCCATATAACCCATCTCCATGATGGAAAAAAAAAGACCTTTACACTATCCTCATGCTAGTCACATTTAACAATCATAAGGTATAGGATGGTAGTGTTATAAGATATATTAGAGGCAGGTATTATAATTGTATGAGAAATTTCGGCCAAATATGGTACTTGCTGCTTAAGCCTATATACCACACTTGTAGAGCTTATATCATGGGTCATGTTAACCCATTAGTCTCACATGGACTAATAGGGTTTATCCATGCTTTTCTTACTTTTTAGATATGAACAAAAAATTTATGCTTAGGTGATACCCTTATACAACCTAATGTCTCTAGTATTTAATAATGTATGTTACCCTAAATATGAGCTTCAAATACAGTTTAACTTTGTTTTTTTATCTTTGTAACACCATCAACCCTTTTATTAGCACAATGTAAAATCAAAAACATATATGGCAGATAAAATTTCAGTAATGCCCTTAGTATTACATCACATATTATATTGCAATTTAGGCATTGGTTGTGTGATTCAGAAATGAACCATTAAGTACCCATTTAATGGTTGGGCAATTATCAACCTTTGAATTAATAAACCTGAATAACGAGTTTAATTTACAACCAAGTATAAATCAATTTATAGGATCTTATAAATCATTGGCCCATATAATTAATAATAGTAAAAAAAAATTGATAAATTAGTAAAAAGAATATTTTTGGGATGATTTTTATACTTGTTATATGCTTTATTCCATGGATTTTCTATGTATATTGTTAGATTTTTGATAGATTTATGGATAGTGAGGCACTTGGTATTTTTTTTTATAGGCGCACTCAATAGATGCAAATAAAGATAAGATGACTTAATGTGAACATAGCATAGATATACCCTTATTACTTTCGGAGGTAATTTCATTGCATTGGGAAAGTTAAGAATTTTGACAAAGATGAAATATGAATTTGGAGAATAGTAAGGAACAAAAGTTTTAGATATTCTTCTCAACTTTCCAACTCATCCAAGATCACCTCATTCAACTCTCGATGATGATTTTATAATCATTTTACCACAATTTTTCCAATACTATATTCTTATAAATAATGTTACATGATTCTTAGCAATTGGCCTTCTTTAATATAGGGGTAATTTTATAATACAAGAGGGGCATGACATAGGTTTAGGCAGGAGTCTCATTTTAATCTATTCTCTCGTATAAAATTTTTCTTGAATTTATTCTATTCTCTCTCTTCATTTTCCCTTTTAGTCTTTTAAATTTTAGAATAACTCTTGATTAGATTTCTCTCTTACTATTAAATCTTAAATAATTGGAGCATTTCAATTATATCTCATCAATCTATTCTACCTATTTGTCCGTTCTATTTTTCTTTCTCTATTATGTATTCTATATTTTAATTATGTTTCATGAGTTCAACTATACATGAGAAGTCTTTATTTATAAGATAACAATAGGTTTGATTCCATTATTTACTGATGAATTAATTGGATTGGTGTTGTAATTGTTGGCTTTACATTATTCAATTGCTAGAACATCAAATTAGGTTAAATTGATTCATCAACAATTTCACGAGACTTAGGTAATTAATTGAAAAGTTGAAAGGAAAAGATTAATACCAGAAATTAGATATTAAACAAGAATTTATGACACAAAAGTAGATTAGTGATTCTCAGGGGTCAATATAATTAGCTTGCTCTTAATGAGTTATATTGCCATGAAAATAGGTCGTAATAATCGATTGAGCATGAATTTTAATTTTTGAGAGAGAATAAAGTTTATGTTAGGCTCATTGGTCTTAGCATATTAAATAATTTGACATATGATTGATCAATTTATTAATATATTGTGGAACTGTAACTGAAGTTTGATCCTATGCTTGTCTTTTGTTGTTTGAAATTGTAATTAGTAGTCTCTATATTTTTCCATTTTATTTATTTATCATTATTTTCCATCTCTTATCAATTATTCTAGTTTAGATAGCCATAATCATGAAATTCCAAGAATTAGCACCACGTCCCCATTGAATCAACCTTGAAATATACAATGAGTTTGTACTCTTGTGGATTTTGCCCATAAAAAACAACAAAGAAAGTGAGAATATTAGGAATACCTTTTCACTAAAATAAAGTAAACTACAATGATACTAAGTTAGCAACTAGCTTTTATGATCTTAAAGTTTTCTTTTCCTATGGAGTATACCTAAGCATTATTTTTTTGGCTATCATATAATCAAATATATGATGCTTGATTTTGTTTGGTGCTAGTTCCATTTTTTATGGACTTAATAGAGCATAAGGATAATAGAAAACTTAGTGTTTATACTAGCCTAGAAAGGAGTTTAATAACAGTTATTTTATGATTTTAATAACTGTTTTGAACCATTATTGAATCATTGAATATTAAATCTTTAATAACGGTTCATAATTATCATAAAAAATATACAAAAAAACCACAAATATGGGCATAAATTTTGTATTTAATAACGGTTTGTAAGTCACAATCATTATTAAAAATAACATTTTGATGATGATTAATACAAAAACTATTATTAAGATATCATCCAATTAAGGTTTTAATAATTAATTATGTATTTATTAAACTCTAATACATATTAAATAAGCATAAAATAGATATTTTAATAATGCTTTTGAGTTAAAACCGTTTTTAAAAGCACAGTTGACTTAAGGCTTTGATTTTTTATTACACATTTATTAAACCCTAATTGAGACAAAATGATGACTTCTAATTATAATTTGTATGCATAACCATTATTAAAAATTGTATTAATAACAAATTTATGTAAGAACCATTATTAAAACGACTATAATACTGGTTTTTTACTAACCTTTATTACTTAAAACTATTATTAAAACATCTATAATAATAGTTTTATGTAAGAACCATTATTAAAACTTATGTGATTTTATTTTTATATTCTTTCTTTTTTGTTACAATGCATGTACACAGTTGTATGTTCAAATATTTACTAAATATGTAATGTAAAACAACATTAAGTCATATATATATATATATATATATATATATATATATATAGATATATATGCATGTCTTCCTCCCAACTAATACTACATATTTCCAATTAATATTTAACTAATATGTCTCAATACACTAGTTATACCAAGGAATCAAAATTAGTAGGTATACCACAACAAGGTAGCTACACTCTAAAGTTAAAAGTTCATAGATCATAACCTAGATGAACAAAAGATGTAGATGAAATATAAACTTGATTATGCATGTGGAATGTAGATCCCTAATATTGAATATATGAGTGCAAGTGCTTGGTCCATTAGTCTCTAACTTCATCAATTTCATCATCATTGTATTTCTAGCCTCGTATATAACCACTGGTAAAAAACTATAAATTTACAAGTTTTGATTATTCAGTTATTACTTAGGTCTAGTGCCAAATATATATGTCATGA